>BGZK01001693.1:0-117167 GCA_005406025.1 Eumeta japonica | reverse complement strand
TGTGGATCCAGAAATTAAGCTTTCATCGAAGCCACTTTCAAATACACGTCGACGATCCAAACACGGTTTCTATAATCATTTCATGACTTAAACCAGCGAAAATTATAATAGTTTTAGAGATTGCGATCTTCAAAATATACACGTTTATTTGACTTCAAAAATATTAACGGGGCCACGATGTATCATAACTCGAGAAGTCCCTCATTGCGCGGGTGGCACTTCGCCGACACCGTTCCGATACACCTTAAAACGAGTCGTAGCCACGTCGGACACGTAGTCTCGATCATTTTTCAGGGCTCCCGGCGCCGTTTCGACGCGAAACTTGCTCCGTTTCATAGAAAATTCATGGCTTAGGCAAGGCGCGCCGGAGGTCGCGCGGATTTAACAGCATCGACGGGAGTCGGTCGATGTATATAAGGTTTCATTTTTCATTGGGGTGGGATATTTTAATTTTTCTCATGAAACGTGTGCAGGAAAATTGGAATTTGGAATTTTCATTATTTTTTTTAACAATCTAATTTAATAATTCAACAAAACCGGCCTGTATATCGTTTTTGTTGAAAACTGTTTCTCGAAATTAAAAAAATTGTGTGTTCCGTTATATGTGGTCGGATACAGTGATGCAGTACATAAGGGTTGCTCTATGTTTTTAGGTAAAAAATTTTGCTTTTAGTTTTATAATTTAGAGACGTGATTGAATAGTTTCAGACAGGCGATACCGTAGCTGTTCACTAGTCTGTTGTAACTAAAAAACGCTGTGGCGCGTCGCTCCTTTCTTCCATGTAATGAAGGCTTTACGAGGTAGATTCTGAAAAATCGAACTAAGGGTAAGAGGGAAGGAGTCTCGCTAGTGACTCACACATTCAGAGGGTTTTCCGGTAAAAGCTCGCACCGGCTTTATAGCGTCAGTCGGTTAGTCACCGCGTGTTGTGTGCGAATTTTGTGTCACAACTTTTTATGTGTACGTCGGTTCGGATTAACGTTTTGTAAACACAAATATGTGTAATTGAGTCAATTATAATATAAATTCTTTACAATTTATTTTTAAAACAAATAATACTTCATAAAAAATGTAAACGAACTGATGTCTGTTCAACTTGTAAACGTAATGAGTTTTTTTCCATATACAGCAAGTAGGTATATACCCATGGGAAAAAATGCGTCTGCTTATGATTATACGATAGAAGTGAAATGTTATATTTACATTTGTCAATTTTAATATTTATATAATAAGTACATTAATATCGGCTAATCGGGAAGAAAGTTAGATTTTTACTTTAAAGAACGCCATGTTTATATTTAAACTCATAAGTCACAATTTACATAATTATATTTGTGAAACAAATATCTTGAATTGGAATCTATTTAAATATCGAGTCGTCCCGAGTTTGACCGATTTAATATCACAGATTCGGGCATGACGGTTGAGTTTTCTTTCCTGCCCAGAAGTGTGCACGGTTCTGTGCAAAGTTTTGATTTCAAAAACTATTGAAAATCGAAAAGGTTTCGAATTCGACATATTCCAATAGGGACAATGTGAAAAATTCTCTAAAAAAATGCAAGCAAATGATTACTTGATTAAGCTTCACTCGCCTACATTATGCCAGAATTTCCCGGGCGAATATTTTAGATTTTTCCCTTTGATGATTATAATTTTGGTGTGACAGATGTACAGAACAAATTATCATAGTAAATTGAAATAAAATATACCGAATAATGTCTGTAAATGTTTCCGATAGGCACGGGAAAAAAGATTAACAGTAGCTCCAAGGATAGTTTATTAACATGTTTTACTAAGTGTTATTGGTTTCCTTTATTAAAATATTTTTTTTATCATTTTTTTATAATTTTGTAATATTTAGGTAGTAAGAGAAGTTCCATTATATGTAGTAGAACACTATACATATTATGTCCAGATGGGTCAATTTGTGTTCAGAAGCGCTTATCTACTAATATTTTGATAAAATTATCACTCTTCATAAATACACAAATTAAAAAATATATGCAAAATACAAAATAACCGGAAAAGTTGCGTCATAATGGCTATAGATAAAATAAATATTTTAATAATAAACTTTAGAATTACGATCGAAAAAGCACTTTGAATTCATGGAATAAATCGGTTTCCACTAAGTTTTATAATAGGGCACGTTGCAGAACTGGAAGTATACCGCAATGATTGCCAATGCGTAATGATTGCCAAGTAAATGTTCCTGGACAATCTGGATTGGCGCCGGAAGGAGTCATTTTGACATCGCATACCTTCTCTTATAGACTTTCGCGCGACTTGGACACAGCGATCCGGTGCTGCGCTACTCACGAAAATCAGTAATACGATATGATACATTCTTAAATATAGTCTTTGCTATCGAACTTATCTCGAACGTGAACCCGTTGCCGACATGATTTCCATTACGTCCTGATATTCGTTTCGATTTCGATTTCAATCCCACCTTAAAAATAGGACGACGAAAAACCACTCCCATCCTGGTTATACAACCATATAATCGCTGGTTATACAACCAGTAAGCGTTCCCGGATTTTCTTCTAAAACGTCACATCAAATATTTTACCTCCATGGCACAGGCTTCACTGTAAGGATCACTGTGACATTAATAATTGTAAAAACATCAGAATCGATCCACATCACCGAAGCGAAACAAAAACAAACTCCCGGCATAACCGTTAACAAACAGCAGACAGGAGGCCCGGCGCTGGGGGGGACTCCATACCGCACAAGACCGATAAAACTATCGTTACGCACGAAATATCCACGCGACGGTAACGAACAGCAACGGTCTCGACCGTCGCCGGCGTGCGCCACTTGATGGTAAATCGATACCGGGGCGACGGCGGACGGCGGCCCGCGTACCGGTGCCGCCATCAATCATTCAGACGGTATAATCTTTATGGATTATGATGTACCTCTTCGTGGTGCACGCCGTTTGTCGCGGTCGGTTTTTAAACTTGGTCACTTATAAGTCGGCGGAGACTATTAGAGGTTGTAGGTGTAGTCTCGATCGACATGAAATCGATTAAACTGTAGTACTGCGCGTGATGTGTTAAAGTACCTGAAATATGTTGGCTAATATTAAAAGTTCGGTGCATGGTTTTGGGTGTACATTTACTGGCTATAATGTGTCAAGTTATTATTCGAAATAAAGTAAAAATTCTCAGTTACAATTTTGTTTTAGAAATCAGTACTTAGATTTCTTATGGGACGATTGGTGCGTTAATCAAACGGTAATTTGAAATGATAGAAACTCATATCGTTGAAAATCCTATCTAGTAGAAATTATAGGAATAATCATTATATATATAGTGACTAATACTGAAGATATGATAGTTCTTAATGAAATGTTACTATTACTCAACAGGAAGAAAAAAAATTATTAATAACGAACGAACGTAATACAGCCTTGCAGCCACCAAAGGTTTTTGCTTTGGAACATGCTTCTGTTGCAAAATATGAAAAATGTATATTAAATGTATGGTATAAGATGCCACTGAAATTGGACGTCAGTTTCGTAGCATATATCTGTCTACGTAATTACACAATGTAGAGTTACTTAGAAACTTTTATATTTCTCTTACCTTCGAAAAAGAGGTTCATCAAAGAAATAAAATTCTGCCAAAACAATAGTACTTAATATTTGTGCATGTTACCTTAAATGAGATTACTTGATTTCCCTAGTTTAAAGTGTCTAAGAACTATTAAAGTTTGTAACAGAAAAAAAAACATTGTTAATAATTTAGATACAGGTTACATTATACATGAGCATTAAAATTATACTGTATACGATGTTCCATTCGTTTATGAGCTAGGGTAGGCAGAGACCACAGATCTACACTTACTTACCCTTACATATCTGTCTTGCTTACCGAAATCGATTTAATCTTTTCCTTTTAGTTTGTCGGTTTCAGGTGGTTATAATTTAGCCTATCTTTAATATTTCTCCAGTTTGGGCTGCCTTAAATTTTCTAAGATGAACTTTGCCGATTTTTCTTCTCTCATTCTCTTTTTAATTTTCTCTCGTTTGTCTACTGTCATTCGTCCTTTATAGACGGCCAAAACCTCCACAACATACTAGGAGATATTTATTTCTATATTTATGTTACGATAACAATTGTTTACTTGTGCATATTAAATCAGCATAACACGTGTATCTTCACTTAGCACAATTTATTGATTGCTAACAATTTGTTTATTAATAAAATTCATGTATTTCTGCAAATAGTAAAAAAAAGCTACGTACATTATACGAAATAGTGGAAATTGTACCAGATGTTCAAATGTAACACTATCTAATAATGTGTACTGAAAAGGTATCTGATAGTCGTGAGACTACCGAGACATGGGAACGTGGGCAGACTTGTGCTTCAGGAGGGAGTGAAGGGTTGGTTCAATAACGGCACGCCGTATGACCTGGGTATGAGAGGTGTGGGCCCTCTTGGGCGCTGACGGGGTGCCGTCGATTTTCAAATGGTCGTAATTTCCCAAGTTCTAGTCCGATTTCTTTCATTTTAGTCTCAAACAATAGGCCTGTTGACGATCTGTATAAATTTTGTTGGTTTTGGTTTTGACATTTTCGATTCCAGTTTTATAACGATTTTTAAGTTGGGTATTTCAAATTTTTAAATTCCTATGTTGTTATTATTTTCTTTGGCTGCTTCTGGTACTCGAAATTGTTGATTTAGTTTTGAGGATTTCAACACAATTAGTATTTCTGCGATTACACTTGCAGGTTCCGAGATATTCTAGTGGAGCATTTTGGATATTTTCGGTGCCAAAACACATTCAAGCGGACAAATCTTAGAGGGAACTGAAGTCAGTTGTCAAATTTCTCAGTACTGTGAGTGGAAAGGGAGTTAAGGCGTTCGCTCACCTAACACCGGTATGCTGGGGTTAGTTGAGCGGTTCGTGAGATAGTGCCATGCCGAATGCATATTTGATTCTTAACGGTCAAATTTCGCGAAATTTGTGAGGAAAACGTTACATATCTATGGATTTCGTGTCAAAATGTATCCAGTATTTTACACTACACAACTATAAAACTCTGTTAAATTGTAATCACTTCTGACAATGGAAACCATTAAGGAATAAAAAGCTTACATATACCAAGCCCATAAACTCACTATTCCCATTTCTCTTGACAATATTTATTCAATGTGAAATTGTGTTTGTTTATTATACTAAGTTCATACGCTAAAGAACGACATAGGTTACTTTTATTTTTGTCGAAGAAAATTCTGATTGTGGATCAGTTTAATGTTGAGATGATATTTAAGACGTTTTGCGTCGCGAAAATGAATAGTTCTAGTGGTTTTCAAATTTAGCCCAAAAGATAGTATTCCATGTTAGTGAAACCGTGGAGCGCATATTCGGTATATAATATAGGAATTTAGAAACGGATCCGAACCAGGATCAAGAGCGGGAATGGGATTTGAAATGTGAATAAGACCGGGACCAGGATCATGATTAAGAGAGTCTTGTATAAAAGATGAACGAATTTATTCTGTGTTCATGCTGGCGGACCCGCAAGCGGAAGATAATGTTCTATAGCTGGATGCTGAAATTGAACCGGATGATTTCGTTGCCAACTTACTCTAGCATTGCATTGTTCGGAGCCGCGGATGGCGCGGGCGCAGACGCGCGCGGAGCTCCTTTTGTGATTCATCTGACCGGGTTCGAATATTGCACTCGGGAAATTAGGTAGACTTACATTATGAGCATATCCGTGCCTTTGCTTCCGGTGACCAAATTGTGGTACATTATTTTAGAATTTAAAGAAACTGTGTTATATAGTTATGTACGCATACGAGAAGCTATACTTCTAGGATGTAAATGAATAACTTTTTTTTTTTGTAAATGCAAATAATACTTTTTTATCAATCGGCAATCGAAACATCTTAATTTTTCATCAAAATACGCCAAATTGATTTAGTAACAAAATAAACGTGTTTTCTAACTAAGAACTGCTTCCTGTGTATGTAGCCCTGGTACCCGATTGATTGTTAACAGGCGCTTAGATTCCTGTATGTTTTTTTATCATCAGTATGCGCCACATTTAATAAATGTTTTGTACAGCTACCTGAGTATGTTTTCCTGGTACTCGGAATCCAATTATGTTACCTACATCGGCACGTTATGTGCTCGAAATATACTCGGATCAGATATTAATGCACCTAAAAAACTATAACTTCAATACCAGTCTTCAGAGATCGTGTATGCAAATACGCACATAAACATGTTATAATTAAATATCTCTTACGTTTACGACAGATGCCACTTGATTGCATTAATCAATTTACTGATACGTCTTAGAATCAATTAGTACAACATCAGACCATACGAACTTCATTATGTGTTACTTTGGTGCGTTATATGATTAAAATACTCTATAATCAGGTATTCCTAATGCCCCAAAAAAACCATTACTTAAAAAAAATATTTAGTTTTAAAAATTTAGTGGTGAGAAACACGAAAACAATTTGAAGATGTATTTTATCTCAGCGGCACTTAAATAAAGCATTGTACATTCCTACACGTGCATGAGGAAACGCACGAAGAAAATGTATTTTTGCAGATAAATGATGGACAGACAGACGTACAACGTATCGTTTTGAACGTTAAATTAATAAGCATAGACAAGTTAAGGCTTTTGATTAGGCTTGCAATAGAGAAATAGATTCAGATAACATTACGAAAAATACGAGAATGTTGATTTCTAAAATATTAGAAGGCGCTTATTTCTATAGGCGTCGTTTCTGGAGCTAAGCCTGCCTTAAAATTCATAAGCGCATCGGCCCAGGGGCCGTATGCCGCGTAGGTATTTTAGGATCCTGAATTATTTAGTTCTCAATCGTATGACGCTCTTCTACTCCACCCCCTTCCCTAAACATCGAGTAAAGGGACTTGTTTAACCCTGTTCCATTTTTATCTTAAATTCTTAATTTTATGAAAGTGCAAAAGATTTTGATTTGTCTCAACCGGTCCAAATTTTGAATAAACGGTAAACTTTTGATGTCGTAGAGTTTATAACAATCGGTCTGTTGTATGTCAAGAGCAAACCTGAAATTGAAAATTGATGGTTGCGAGTCCACCATCAACTATTCACAGTAAATATTCACTATAAGTTATAAATGTACATGATTGATTCGATGTATACCTTGTTTGCATATCTACTATGTGTTTGTGAAATCTACCATCCAAACTATCTTTGAGGATGAAAATTTATTTCCCTCGGGATAGTAAGACGTAAAACAAATGTCAATTATACGATTACCTCCATTTGTAGCGAATGCCAACGTAAAACGCTCCCGGCTGTGCTAGTTAGAGAAGAAGAAAACGCTGACAAAACCGAACTAATAATAAGTAATAATGGAATTATATGTAAGTATACGTTTTTGTAAAGGCAACTGAGTAATCTTTACATGATTGATAAATTAAAAATATATAAATATAGTTAGCTATTAATTGTAATTCGATTTGGTTTAACAAATGCTGCAGTAACAAAATTGATGGATACATTTAATTGATACTCGAGGTGCACTATAAGTTTCTGGAACTGGTTACTTACGTAAACAATATTTAAAAAGTAATTACAACATTTGAAAATGGAACTATTTGGCTGTAGAATACAGTTTGTTTCATCTGTCAATTGTTTTTACATTGTGGCGTCAATTTAAAAATTGCGGAGTCCATTAATTATAGATTTAAGTCGTGAAAATTTTAATAGAATGATTTTATACAATTTTGAGTGTAATTTAACAGCTCAGCAGAGCCTCGCTCGGCTTCGAACTGCTTTTCGCGATGAAACACCATGCAAGACGACTTCTTAAAACTGGTTAGTAGAACTCTAGCGCGGTCGTGTCAATCTTAGTAACGGTTTTCCTGATAGTCGCCCGTCCACCGCTGTGGACAACAAAAACAACAGGACCATCAAATTTGGTGTGGAAGATAGTAACCGGTTACCAAACATAGATTTATCGTTACGACCCCGAAAAAAAGCAGCACTCGACCGTATGGGTCTATCGAGATGAGCCGAAACCAACTTATGTGGCGCCCGAGCGAAATGCCTCTAAGCGGATGATTGCTTCTTTTTTAAATAAAACTAAACACGTGGCTACTGTTGTTTTGGAGAATCGTCGTACTGTGAATGATGACCGGTACACGACCATTTGTTTGCCAGAAGTTATTGACGAATTCAGTGAAAATAACCGTAAACGTAGTACCATTTTACACCACGACAGTGGTAGTTCTCATGCGGCCAAACAGACAAGTTTTTGAAAGGGAAAAACGCAGATTTCAAAAATTCTGTATACAGTCCCAACTTAGCACTTATGGCTTTTTTTTTTTGTTCAAGAACATAATCTGTCCTTTTGTGTAAGAATAGATTATGCGGTCAATGCGGAAGTGCATCTATATTAAAAAGCGAACAACAGAATCACAAGTCCTTAAAATATTCTTAGCTTCTTCAAAACCGTTAAGTTAATGGTAACATTGAACAATTTTTGTCATTAAAATCAGGAAAACGTCTCTCGGGGAAGGTTGTTTTTAGTATAGCTATTACTTACGCGACACATTGTCCTACATTTAATACCTAAGCCGGGGCTCCTGCTGCAGGTTCACGAAGGTCGTTAAGGTCGGAAAAGGACGTAAGCAGTCGCTGTTCGAGGGGGAGGAACACCCCCAGCCCCCCCCTGGCTGCCGGCCCCCTCGTTGCGCGCCCCTCCACCCTCGTCTCACTCCTCTCGCCGTCGAGCGATCAGTCTGAAATCGTTGTCGGTTCCTATCGGTTGTGCCGTATGCTTGTCGTTCGAGTTTTCATGAAACAAGTGATCCTTTTGTCTGTACGTTTTTGTGAAATTTTGTGGTCTTGACTTTTTTTTGGCAACGCCGAAATTGTGGTAAAACACTCGTTTTGGTGGTACCGATGTGAAAGGGATTGCGTATGATGCATTTTCAAGTAAATTTATTATTAGAATTTGCGTGTCTTGTTTACATACATCGTAAAATTAGATCGTAAAATATCACGCCAGAAAGGTAAATATTTTAGTAAATGTCGGGTGCTTTTGAAAATCGTAAATTTCTATAAATAAATATGAGCAAACCATTAAATTCGTATACATAATTTGAATAAGATAAATACGACAAAACAAAAAATATTGTATTCTTAATTAATGATGATTTAAAAAGATATTTTTAAAATCGTAACAGTGATAACTGAATTTTTATTGAATAATTCTAATAATGAGATTTTATAGAAATGGTGTTCTTATAAAATCGGATTTATTTTAATTAGCCATTTCAAAATTGCATGAAATTCTTATAACTCAGTTTTTTTATCGTTTCAAGTTTAGTGTGGGACTAAATCATCATTATTATTTTTTAAAGAATGTGTTTGGATTAATAGTTGAACATCTGTACTTTATTAAACTGCATGCGTATTTAGATTGTCTAGGGTTCTGTCAGGTAAACTATTTGCCATTTTCAAAAAAAAAAAAAAAGAATACGCTAAGTACGATCGAACAGCGATTTCTAATTGCGTTTTCGAAAATAGGTCAAAAAATGTTCTCCAGCCAGACGCGGCCGACGGAGGGCGGTGCAGGGCCTCTGAGGTGTCTCCATCTGAATTTATTACGGGCTTTGTGGAGATCCGACGATTCATTAAACTAAGCCTGGAGGCAGAGTTGGGCAGCACGAGAATGGATGGGGCGACGTCTGTTAGAGAGGACGAACAATTAAGGTTCCAGAACGTATCTACTGCCGTTGGGTATAATAAAATAGATGGGTTTCGTGATCTTCGCTTATGAACCTAATCGTTCTAAAAGGAAACACTGTTTTTGCAAAAACAAATCTTGTCGCTGTTGAAAAAGGAATGAGATTTATAGCGCGCGGATATATGCAACATGGCTTACATTCAAAATCAATGTCCAATTAACGATTATATTAAATTATCTCGTCGATTATATTGAACAGAATAAGCATTTGATCTTATAGACAGTTATCCCCTTCGAGTTTAGGCTGTTTTTATTTTTTAACGACTTTTATGCTTGTGCATGCGTAAAACATACTTATGTTGCGTAATACAGTTAAACTTTGATATGCAATTTTGTAGCTCAACTCACAAACTGACAGTAAAGAACTATACATTGAGTACTAAGTTTTTGTTTTTAATTAAATTATATCAATAGTTTATTCTAAATACCATGTATTTTTCGAATAATCCGGGGTGGCCGAGTGGTCATGACGAAGTTGACTTTGTCGCCGGTCCCGGAAGTCGTCACCAAATTGGTGACAACTGCCACTAGTAGGCCTCGACTCGCTTTGGACCAGCGTGGAGGTTCCAATACAACGGGGTTTTGGATCCAAGTCCCTCAATGTAAAAATCAGGTGGGGGCGGAGTATTTCTACACCCGCTATCGATTAATAAGCCGTCTTAAAACATTTTGAGTTCTAATTAAAAAGGAAGTGACATTTTTTTACACGAATTTTACATGTTTTATGAATACCTACAACGGCAGTAATTAAAAAAAATGGCCGTCATTTCAGAGGCGGAATAGAGTGGGGATAAGCTTTTTGTCGATGAAGTTAAGTGCGCATCCCGGTTCTGACGTCACCGTACATCACGTACACAATAATACATTTTCACGATTTCATGACTCGGGTCGATTTAATTTTCCACGGTAACCATTCGCTCGGTATGAATCTACCTTGAAGGGAAAAATCGCCCTCGCCTAAATGAACGTGTCAAACCGTGAAAAGTGCGGCGTACGGAACCTCCTTCATAATCTGCCTCGAAATGTGGCACGTTAAAGCGACGTGCGTCGAAACGGCCGGTGTTCATGTAACGGCCTGAAAACGTCGGCCTGAATTATGCTTCGGTGTTTCATTTACATGAATCAGCGGAGACCGACAATGTTGAAGTCTGAAATTTATTCTGTGGCCTATTCGCTATTTTTTTTTGTTCCTTTTCACGTAACGAACATGCTTATATATTTATTGATGGTATAAAAATAGTGATTCGTGTGAACTTAAAATGGATGATTGAAACTGTGTCTTCATTCGTAGTTGAAAAAATGTTACCAAGTCCTATTGCACCGTTAAAGAAGTTCAAAATTCGCAAACTTTTAATGCTGTTTGCATTATTTGTTACATCTGAAATTCGTGGCTGCTCAACGGTTCATAACATTGCCTTTGGATCAGAAGGTCCCAGATTCGATCCTGCCCAGGGCCGAATTCACCGACGTGTTTTCAACTTGAACTCGCTCGAGATCACGTTAAGCCGTCAGTCCCGGACCTTTTCATCACAGTGGTGACTGCGGTTGTAGCAGCCCCCATCTCACGCTCTGGGCCGGCGTGGGAGGCTTAAGGGTCATGAGGGTCATACAAATGTTTGGAGAGTAAGAAACCATTTGGTCTCTCGTTCTTATAACATACGCAGATGTCAAAGGGATTTGTGAAAAATATCCCTTTTAATTTGGGTGTACAGCAATTTGAATGCATTTTACAAATTCGATTTTTTTGTTGTATGTGTTCATAAAGAAATGAATACAAATAAAACGTTCATTTGATTTTCTACTTATCATGCTGTAGATAAAAATTACACTGGCGAGCATAGAAACGTAATAAATTGTCAGCCCTCAGAGCCTAGTTTTTAAGCTCTATGCGCATAAAAAAAAGAGGGCGCTAAAGGAACGCATAAAGTAACACAGTGAAGGTTTTACGGGATGATTGATGACAGTAGGCCATGTGCCGGTAATGGACGCCCCGTGATTGATATGCCCGCCGCAACAATGAAGCGCCAGCGCCAGCCGTTGACCCGCGAATCGGTAATTCAAGAGTTATACTTACCGTAACGTTAATTTTAAATTGCTATTTTGTATGTTGGACATAAAAGATTTGAATTAAAAATGATTTTTTAGTACTTATTTACTATCTATATTTTTACTATCTATATTTATGCTCAACATTATATATAGAATAAATCTAGGTATAGTTATGATGTAGCTTTAAATTTTTTCTAACTTGATGAATTGAAGGGATGATTTTTAAAAGAGTCGGTTCAAGAACGAATGTGAAGTATCAGCTCCCACTGTTGCATTTCGTCTAGCTAGTAAGAGTTCCCGTGTCCACTTCCCCTGCATTACCGTCCTTCTCCTCTATTATCCCACTCGCCCCTTCAGTAGCCCAATCCTTCTTAATTGGATATCTTATTCCTGCCCAATAGGCCGACAACGCACTGATGACTCCTCCAGGGTTGCGAGTGTCCATGGGCGGCGTTGACCACCATAGGACATCCATACATTTCTCTCTATGTGTGGACGTCATCAAAGGTGATTTAATGATAATTTAATACGACTAAAGTTATGTCGTGACCTGGAGGACAAATCATCACGTAATCATACTTAGAAAATATTTAACACGATCAATGGTCAACAAATGCGAGAACAGTACTCTTGTAGTCATGAACAAGCTCATTCAACGTGACGCGGTTCTAACACACCTAAAAGCGACACGAAGCGACATCTTTTGAGACAAACCCGTGCTCGACTCTTCCAACTTGAAGATTTTCGATTCATCTATTCACCATTCCTTATTCTATCTTTCTACAGTCTTAAGAAAAAGTATTCTAAATAAATGAAACTTAGACCGTTTCGTTAGGTCGAAAACACTATAAGTGCTTATACCAGCTTCTATCCAGACACAAAGAAGCGACGTAGGGAGCAATAAAAAGAAAGCAATCAGGAAATAGAGCGGACTCGACACAGTGTTTGTGCTGTGAGGGTCGTTGAACCCGCCGAATGAGGGTACGCTGACATCGCATTAAATATTAACCTCTGACTCAGCGTTATTTGGGTCATACAGGATATTAAGTCGGGCTATATCTAGATTGACTTTGTAGCGAAAAAGCATTTGCATAATGTCCCTTTTTTCTTTGTGTAACGCATCGAAATTGAAAAGCGGCACACTCGTACTCGGGTCTCTTTTTATTGTAACCCTTTTTATTATAACAGTTACAATTATTGTAACAATATTATTATCAAATTATAACAAGAAAAAGAGAAGTTGCTGACTGTCTCTCAAATTATTTGTTGACAGTAGGGCTGGGCGATGAAACGCACGGAAGACTAAGTTGTCAGACAAGCGCTGATGATCTCTGATGCGAGAAGAATTTGATAACGCCCTCAATACACTTGGTGGTCCACTGTGTCTAAAGACTTAGAGAGAAGTGACAATGCACGACGAACCGTCCTGAAGCACTAGAACGAAAAGGTTCGACTTCAATTAATAATAGAAAGAGGCGGACAAGAAGAATTAAGTAATTGCAGACAATATTTCAATTTTCAAGAATTGGATTGATTATCGAGATAAAACCTCTAACACTTAGAACCCAAAAAATAGATATTTGTGACCTCATCAAATGCGGTATCAAACAAAATAGATGCAAATGAGAGGACCAAAAAAATAATATCATACACATAATGTGAAAGTAACATCGGTTTTTTTTTTGATAAAATTGACGAAATTCCTTTTATTCATAAAATATTTAAATATACTGGTTATTTACATATTAATTATTCATAAATATTGTTATGGTCAGTAGAAACGTAAAATACAGCCATCGCAATTGTTAGGTTCTATTTTAGACTGATATATAAGAATACTTGTTTCAGGTTTGATTTTTTTTTTGAAAATACCGTTTAAATGGTGTTCACTAAAATTTTATATCGGATGCTCTTCACTGTCGTGTTAGATCTCCGACTTGTAGCTGATAAATAATGGAATAAAATGGAGAGTTATAATATTTCTATGAATTTCATACTGAATCTTTAATAAGAAAATCTAAGCGTATGTAACCGTACATCTGTCTATCCGTCGTGAGTCATATACACAAATCTTTTGTTTACATTCTGTAAAGTTTATTCAGCTTATTCAGACCGTGACTCATGATTTAAAGTATTGTACATTGAGTCTAATTAACTAGAAAGGAGAACGACTATAAGTTGGAATCGTTAGTAGCGTAAAAATCACAAAAGTGTAGTTTTTATATTTGCCTGGCCAAAAGTTTATCCAGAAAGACTAACTCTGTAAGCATGAAATTATTTTTTGTGTTTATAGATTTTTGTAGAACAAACAGCATGCGACATACCAGTGGTCACCGTTGCCTTTTACACTCACAACCCTAGAGGAATCACAAGTGCTCTGTATGTCTTTGGTTAAGAATAGCATATCTGATTGAAAGGGGTGAGGTGTTGAAGGAGAGAGCGGAGTGTTGAAGGGTGAAGGAGGTGTTAAGGAGGGAATGAGGAGTTGGAAGGCGAACAGGCCACCAGAACACTCACTCACAGGATGAAATGCAACAACGGAAGCCCGGAACGACGCATTCTCGTAATACAACATAGTCGACCACGGCTAGGCGCTTCCACATTGATTATCATGTAATATGGGTAAAGTAACAGTTATAGTCTCTGTCTACCCTTTTGGGAAATACACGTGAGTTTATATAATTATTATTATTAAAGTAACATTTGTAAGAAGTAGCTCGTTAAGTTGTTTACCTAATAAAATAAGTCGATGATAAAACTCTGGAGAGTGCTTTTATAACGCGACCCTGAGCAAAGTTGGTTGTCGCAATCGAATCACACACTTTCAAACGAAGTAGAAGAATTGCTTGTCCGTTGCGGATGTCGTTTTGTCGTTGTTTTACTTTCGTTACAGACATGCGTCGTTTTGACGTACCTAAATCAAATACAGGATGATTATTTTTTCACACATCATCATCTTTACTGGTGTACGTGTCATCGATGCGACTTTGTTCCCAAATATTGTCTATGGAATGCTTATACAGTACTCGCGGCTTCGCCTGCGTTGACATCGAATGAATTCTTGCAACTTTGACATCCATCAATGAGATTATCCACCATGATCTCGACGTCGGTCCCGTTTTAAATTCCATATCAGAAGAAGCCATATTCTGACCAAAAACACACGTTGCCGGTATTTTTTTTTAAATCGATCTCACCTTCGCTCTTGATCCTGATCCCGGAATCGAAATTGAACTCGCACCTATCTTGGAGATTGTTGTTCCTAAGAACCAATCAGTATAAGGAAAGAGACGATCACGCAAGTGAAGCCGCGAGAAAAAGTTAGTGATTTTATAAATCATAGCTTATATTTATTCTGATTTATAAGCTATATCACTGTAAACTATCAGCTTATTTTTAAACGCTTATCTGTAACATATAGTAACATGCAGCATGCAAGCACCGCTGACCTTCGAACCAGTTCTTCAACTGTGAATCCTAAATAGAAAAACACTTGCTAAGGTGTTCGATATCTGTCAATCCTTTGGAATCTATAAACTATTTGGTGGATAGAAATTCATTTTCATTAAGATATTTTTCATTAAAAATTCGCAAAAAATAATTGTTTCAAAATAACCTCTAAAGTTCTTGTAGGGTTCACATATTGTCCCGATTAACTGTCTTTGCATAAAACCTGCGTTTAATAATATAAAGCAGATCAAAAATCGAACAACGCATTCAATAGATAATGCAGTTTAAAAAAAAACCTTTTGTTTACATAAATCTAAATGTTTGAACTCGAAGAGCTTAAGATGTGTTAAAATTTTATTTTTGAGCTCAGAAATTTTGAAAAAGCACAAAAATTGGTTTTTTGAGCTCAAACTCAATAACATACTAATTGTGTTTGAAGACTGAGCTCGAAAGTAGCAAAGCGTTTCGGGAACGGTCTATAAGTTTAACCATTTTTTGATTTTTTTACCTCAAAAAGCTTAGAAATAGGTCTTTGAGAGTTGAGACAACTATATTTTTGAACTTGAGGAGCTCAAAAACACACCGATAAATTTTACAGCGGGAAGTTTTAGAGATGGTCTGTTGTGTCACCCGTTTAACAGATTTTTTTACGGCGTCAGATAACTCGCTATTTCAAAGCAATAATACTGAACAGAAATCAATAATGGTAGATTAATGGCAATGAGTTTTTGATCAGTTTCGTTATCATTGTCGTGAGTACTTCGCTACGGGTCTCTGTTGTTAGCAATCTTATGGGTCTGTGACGGACCAAATATTTACCATTGCCTTCCTGGAAGTGAACTTATTTTAGGGTTTCCTGCTGATATATCATCTCAGTTTAGCCGTCGATTTGTCCCTTCCCAATTACTGAAAATTTTTCAGTTTTCTTTACACACGATAGACAGATTCGAAATTTGCTTTATCGATTTGTTAGACCAATTCAAGTTTTGTGTCTTTCTGCAAACAGTCTGACGGTTTTCTAACTTGTCGTTTTACCGACTCGACTTGGTCGCTCAGAATTGTTGGGTGTGTTATGTTCAAATCATGCCGCTATTTTGACAGTGGTATGATTTCCATGAGCTTCCATCGCCCTTCACGTTTCGTCGTTACCAATTAAAGTTATCGTCTCATTTAGTTACTTATATATTATCATTGGCAAACGCATCTATACAAGAAACCACAGCTCGTCCATCGATATTACACTGTCCAAAAGGGTGTCTTGATGTTATTAGCGGTGTACTTTGTGCTTGTATCGCGCCGGTATTTATATTCATAAATTATTTAAATCTTCCATGTTGCTATGTCTATGTAGGACTGTCGTTATAAAAATCCTAATTTTAAAAATGATAGAAAACATGGAACTGTTTTTGAATTCAAGTAATAAACAGATTTTTGGCTGTTTATTTCTTACGTCGAATATGCCTGAAAAATTTGTTAAATGACAAAGAGATTCAGTACCTCTAAATCATCTCTTCGTTTGTGCTAGCTTGTAAAACAAATATATACGCGTATTTCGTTTCGTATTAAATGAAGGATTTATTGTTTTATAAAATTTAGTTTCGTAGTCGCCCCATAAATTATGGAAACTCAAATTACGGCATTTGCAATAGGTGGCATGCGTACACGCAAAGCTTATAGGTTCCCTTGTACAATTAAAGCTATTTTTGAGTTTCAACCGTCTTGATATTAATAAATCATATTTTATTTTATTTTTTTTGTTATATAGATTCAGGTAAAATAGTTTAATAGTTTTTTAGCTTGTTATTAATCGTATAAAAATTAATAATATTTTATTTTATTATTTGGATATGAAGTTATATAGCATTTTCTATATATCGCATGAGTTAATCACATTGGTTCACATAAAATTGGTTAATCGGTATTAACATTTTTAAACTGTTTGTGTTGTAACTATACAAAGTGCTGTTGTGTTATTTAAAAAAAAATATATTTGTGAAGTCCGACAGTCTGCTGTGAAGAAAATAAGTGAAGTGCTATACACATACAACATTATATAAGACATATTAGCGTTGTGTCGCCAGTGAAATGTGATACAAATCGTACTTGAATGAGATGTGAACTCGTTAATTTGCTAGTTTGAGAGCGTCGCCGCGAGATGGGGCTCAACAAAGAAGAGAGTGAGTATGCGTATTTAAATAATTATTCATTAACATACACATATTTGCATAATATTATTTAACTATTATGTAAATAAAGACTTGGTAAGGACTTTGCCTTTGAACTAATTAGTATTTGTTTAGATTTCGACCACGGAGTGAGTGGATTACTCATTGACCAATGAGTAAATTGACAAATGCTAATCAATATCCAACGAGTAAACCACTCGTTCCGTGCCTCGGCAATCACGTTATTAAGCCTTCGGTCGCGAACGTTATCATACCTTTGACGGCAACGGTCGTTAGCATCCATAAAAACGTATTGGGCCAACGTGGAGGGATTTAGAGGTAGAAGCCCTTCAATCTGATATGAAAAGTTTGTGGGAGTGTATGTCACGGCAGTGAGAAGATTAAAACCGGACACGATATATGTTTAATATCCAAGTAAAATAATAATAATAATCTATATAAAATTGATCGCCAAAATGCACGTACGCGCATCACTTCCGAACGCCTACACCAAATTGGATAATTATTTTTTTGTTGTGTTTGTTATTATCAGGAGAAAGTTTGTATGGAAGAAAATAACCCTTTCTATCTGTTTGTCTATCTGTTTGTCCAGGGTATCTTCGTAATGGCTGAACAGATCACGATGCGACTTTCAGTGGAAGATAGAGGAGCTTACTGGGCTACATTTAAGATACTGTTAATCGCGATATTTTTTAGGATTTCTTCTTAAAAAAAACCCTTCGAAATGGAATAATTGGGATAAGAACTGAAGCAAAAGTGCAACCGGAATCGAGATCAGGAGCAAAAGCGGAATCCGGATTAATTCGAGATGACCCTTTGTACTTGTCTGTCTATTTGTCTGGGTATCTTCGGAATGGCTGAAAAGATCACGATGCGAATTTCACTGTGAGGTATAAGAGCTTACTGAGAAATCAGAGTCACGATGGACACAGCGTCATCATTTCTAAAAGAAAGGTCCAAAATGAATGTAAAGACCGGATTAAAATTTAAGGTGTGAATGGGATGTTTCATGTTTTGTTTGTTATGCCTATTACTGTTTGTCTCCAGCTTCGACCATGTATTTGTATTATAGAACTGAACTTCTACATTGATTCTAAAAGTTCATTTACTCATAAAACCTACACCATTGTTAAGTAATATTAGCTGTATTTTATATTCATAATAACCCCCGGCTTCGTTGAAATCGGAACTGTGATTTGTAGCGGAATCGGAATTGATAGCGGGACGGAGAGCAGAATCGGGAACGGGGCCAGAATCAGAATCAAGTGTAACCGGGGTCGGAGTCGAAAACGAGACCCGGACTAAAATTGACATCGATCGATACAAAAGGAAAACAACTAATTCTACGTCTATGTTCGTGCAGCTGGGCCAACATTAACTATACGGCGAAATCACCTACAAGAAAGTGCAGAACAACGTCTGCCGGGCCAGCTAGTAGTAGCGACGAAAGTTGTATATGTGTACCAGATGTTCGGTGTGATAAATATAAGTTTATATATAATCGGGGAAAAAATTTTTTCGTATTTTGTGTACAAATTCAAGATAGTTTTTCGCTATATTTTATTGATATTTAATTATAATATATATGCCATTTTGTTTAGCAACTTAATCTCGGTTACACAGAGTGATACTTCGTGCAAATTCACCGTCTGCACAACTGTAGTCACTCTAGTGTCCATTTGCGTCACTAAGGCCACTCGGTTTAGTCATTTCGTTGAATCCGCTTATATTTTTTGTGACTAGTTGACTTTCGTCGTGTTATAGACACAGTTAAAGAATTGTGGTGGCAAACGCACTGAAGTCCATTACCATGCGTTTGTTACAAAAAATTCGCAAACTTAATATGCAATAAAAAAAGTACCCACCAAAACAGGTATCAGTATTTTAAGTAAGCGATTCTTGGCTATTTCAAATTATGAAATTGTTCTTTAGCAGTCTCGAATGAGTCTAATTGGTTAAATAAAAGACTAATATTATCATGGTTATAGTAACAGTTATTGGAATATAAAATAAATTGTAAAAAATACACCTTAATTAATATTATTATGAAAACGGTAATATGAAATTAGAAATAAAATCAATCAGTCAATCGTGATTATTTTGAGATAATTAATTATTTTTTTATTCAGATTAAGTTAGAATTTAATCCATTTACACTACATTATCATAGTCCTACTAAAAACAAAGACTTTTGGAGAGTAAAATAAAAATAGCACAAAAGTCATACCACTGGAGGCATAGTTTTAAAAGAGATCTTTTATAGGGTTATTATTGATCTCTGTAATGATTTAGGATCTACAGAATGAGTGCTATCAAAATTTAATTGGTATTAATATTAATAGAAATTTTATTTTCACATGTTTTTTTCGTAATTGCGGTACCCTAAAAAAAATTACCCAAATCCGGCATATCTATAGCGTAGTCTAATGAAGACAGCAAAGGAAGCGTGTAACATAATCACGACGCGGTACTTGGGGCGTGAGCAGCCGATAATGAGCTCCCCGGCGTAAGTAGAACCACTAATTCTGTGTAACGAGCCCCTTAATTGCCTTCTGAATGTAGGCGCTATGTTAGTTTTATGTGGGCGCACGCGGGCCCTCTGCGATTTAATGTTATGGTATCACATAAATACATTATTGTATTCGACAAAGAGCTAGTGTTTTGAGTAAAATAGTTGATCTGTTCACCGGCCAAACGAGAGAATAAAATAAAGTTGTATCTGATTAATTAATAAATAAAAAAAAATACTTTTATATATTTTGCATTTACGTCACTTCGATCTAGGTTGTCATAATCTCTATGATAGGAGATACTCAGATGATTGATGGGCAAACCGAAATTTTCCATCAATATGAAAAAGGGCCGGTAATAATTCCAAGAAATCATCATGTGTAAATTTGGTTCAAAACGACAATTTATGTTTACCGATTGAAGAAAAACGTGTGAAAATGCATTGGAAGGATTATTTCGAAAGTGTTATGGCATACGGTTGCAGACGACAATGTTGTTTTTATTACGTACGTCTACTTCCCCAGAAGGGCAGGCAGAGACCATAGATTTCCACATGGTACGATCTTTGTATATCTCTCTTTCCTCGCTGCATGCATCAATCGTTTCATGCAAGCTTCTCGGTATTGAATGTTCAAAGTTTGACCCTTTCTTAATGTGCCACCAATTCGGTCTGCATAGGATTGTCTAGGGTGACCCACCATGCACATTCGCTCTATAGATTTATTTTGTCAGTCCACTTTCATTCGTCTTTTCCCCATCGCGGCACACATTTCACACACACTACGCAGAGATCGCATCTCCGCTTAATTGATTCTACTTTTTTTTTTCTCTCTCATCCAACTTTAACTGCCGTTCGCCTAATACTATCACGATTATAGTTACAGTTATTGAAATATATAATGCATTGTTAAAAAAATACCTTAATATATATATTGTTATAATATGAAAACGGTATTATGGAAATTGTAATATTAGACTGGAAATAAAATCAATCATTCAGTCGTGATTATTTTGGTGAATACGCCGTAAGGATCAGGACCCTATTGTGGATAGCCAAAAATTAACATTGTGAGTTATAGAATTGGTAAGCTTCAGAATCCCTATGAGAAATATGAGCATGTAGAGCGATTGACAGATAGTATGGGTAAAATCAAACTAAACTAACTAGAACTTTACGAATGCAAGGTAATGAAACCCGTTTTGGTAGACAAAGCGAAAAGGTTTGTAGAGTGAATAAGAGAACAAATGTTAGTAGGAATGATAATAAATGGTGGAATTTCGAAGTAAGGCAAGTATTTGGTGAAAAGAAGTAAACGTAGCTGGATTTATTGTCTGCAAAGGCCAACCATAAAGTACAAAAAAAAAAAAAAGGACTATTTTAAAGAGACTGAAAATACGTAAATATGCAAAGATAAGAGATAAATAATGTATGAAAATAAAAAAGAATGAATCAAAAATGGCTATGAGAGAAGATTCTTGTGTAAGGCCGTTATTGTACTCCAGTATTAAGGGAAAAGCTTACGAGAAGTTTCCCGTGAGTCCTATAAGTCTCTCTAGCATCGTTGGCAAACTATATGTAAAAATCAATACAAAGAGTTATGAATGAGACTGGCTGCAATATCTGGGCTCCACAAACAATATTTCTAAAAGGAACGGGGTTCCTTCGCCGCAAAACATCACGGAAATATATAAGGCCAGTGGCCAAAAGGTTTTCTATACTTTCGTTGATTTGGAAAAAGATTAGGATATAGTAGAAAGGTATGCTCTATGGAAAACCCCTTTAAACTCCTTTAAACGTCAAAATATATTGAATTTCTACGTTAGATTCATTCTTTATGGCGGATAGAAAAACAATAGGAAAATGGCGGGACGCCGTTTTTACTTTTTAATATTAATTTTTTCAATTCCGTCTATTTAATGGCATCACTAACTAGATGCAAACCGTACAACCAGTGAGATTTTACTGCAACTTTTAACTTATAAAATACAAAAAAAAAAAACATTTTCCTTCGACCTAATAATATAAATTTTTTAAACGGATTCATTACGCCGTCGCGCAAAAGATAAAAATAAATGTTACATTAATTTCACTACTTTAACCGGCGACTAACCCGTTCGTACCACACTATCGCCCATTACCTCTTCCAGTCGTTCAGTGCGTGCGTCCTTGGGCTAATTTGATATGGAGTTGATCGCGTGTTACGAATTTCCGTACTGGCAACCTAATTTTTTTTTTTTCGTATTCGAATTGTGTGCTAATCGCTTTTGTTGGTATGCTTTTTCATGTCCTTAGACGTGTGGATATGAGCTTCGTCTTCGTAATCCATTGTTTTTCCTTTTCTTGTTTATTTTAAATACGTAAGAAGGAATTCTTGCTACGGAGAACTCTGTTCGTAGTTCTGAGAGGACTTAAAATCATGTCTCCTTCCTTTTGTCGACAAACATACGCATTATTAGCGTGGTGGCTAAGCGGTTGAGTCGCGTTCGAATTTGAGTTTCAATCGGGGTAACGTATATCCGTTGACCTCTGAGTTTTTAATCTAAGTAAAATGAACCCATTCGCTCCGTATCTCCGAGAGCACAGCTCCTCAATACGGAGAAGAAAAAATTGTGGCATCCTAGAATTTTTGTTGGGGTGTACCCCAGCAGCACGGCGATCACCACTTGACACAATTGCACTCATAATTAACTTCTATTTAATGGTCATTACTCGTTTTATATATATTAATAAAGCAGAACAATGCAACCCGAAGTTGTCGAAGGTAGTGGCCTCCTTATGAATAGTCCGGTGCGTGGTCAACCTTCGAATATAAGCCGAAGTTACGCACTTTTCCAATATCAGAGTTTTCGATATTAATAGTTACAAGAAGCATCCTTGCTTTACTTATCAGACCAACTTAGTTGGTACAAATTTATAACTTTGGAACAAAAGCGAGTCGTTCTGATTTACAAAAACAAAATCTACAGTATGTGCACGCGCGTGAGAGAAATCATATCATGCTTCTTTGGCGTAAATAAAAAATTGTTTTAAACCGTATGCAAATAATTAATAACAAGAAAATAATAAAAGTACTGTGGAGTTGGATAGTCGATAAGATTGATAAAATTTGATTCAAATTTCAAAAACTAAATAAATTAATAATTATTTCCTTAAATATAGTGCAATATTAATTTTCTCTTTTTATTTGAAATTATAACATTAACAAATTGAATGCGGAACGGTTTAGGGAATCTTTAGCCAGGTTATAGATTATTGAAATTATTAATTTTACTAACTTTTGTTCACGGCTTCGCCTACGTGAAATTAAAACGAATTTTAGTTATATCGACTGCGTGAACAAATTAATAGATAAATTTGCAAAAACTGTTGAAAGTATTTTATTATTAATTCTAAGGATTATCGAATAATCTATTTTCAAATATCTTCCCGACTTTCGACCCTTTGCATTTTTATTATATGTATACAGATTTTAAGCGTATGTCCGTATTTATAAACAATCGTTTTGTATTTTAAACATTCCAAATATATCCAAATGCTCGATAAAGATCATTAAGCTATACTTTAGATACTGAAATAGTCAGAAGTGAGTATGTGAGTTAGCTACTAGCGAATACGTCTGATGTGGTATCTATTTTAAACTGAGGATTTGTTTCCGCACAATGCCTATTTAAGAAATTAAAGACTAGACCTGAAATGGCAGGTATAGACGAGGCTTAGGATTTTTATTTAAGTAAAACATGCCCTTTGAAGGTTAATATTTATAAATACGATGTTTTACATAAAGTCTAGCGCGAATTATTAGAACATACCAAAGAATTAAGCATTTACCTAAAAAAAGGTATTCAGTAATATGTTTTGACATATTCACAACAATAAAGAATCATATTTCCTGAATTTTTCGTGTCTCATGTATACAATTAAATATTTTGTATGATACTTGTTTGTCTTTCAATTTGCAATTGCATTATTTAAGAGTAAATCATTGGCACTAACCCAATTTTTTTCTAAATTCTCTGATTAGAGGCCAAAATTAATCAACAAAATACAGATTGTTTTTCATACACTGTACGCATCTTTTTTTATACAGTGTATCGCAACATTTTTCGTTCAGTATATTCGAAGAATAGAATAGACTGACACACGGACAAATATGAGAGTAATTCTATAAGGGTTTCTCATTTCAACCGGTTATACGGAACCCTAAAAATGATATACTTTGAAAAAAAAAACCCTGCGTACGTCATAGTCGCCACTACGCTGGAATTTTACCCATGGAATGGGATTTAATAAATATAGCTAATTTCCATATAATGCATACCTATGAGGATTTTTTTACTTACTGAGTCATATTATTGATGATTTCTATAAGTGGGATGAAACTGATTTATAACAATAAATAGATACTCATACTCTTTGCTTGTGATAGATTAGTAGCATAAATACTAATAAATTATGGTCAAAGGTCCTACTTAAAGGAGTAAAGACCGACGCAGACGAAAGACCACGGACGAGTTTAATTAAGAAAAAAAAGCAGTTCCGCCAAAAAAAAGAAGCTCGAGACTCTTATTCGGAAGTGCTTGTCATAATACCTGAAGTTTAAATTGGACTGAGACAATTCATAAAACCAACCTTTTCAGCAGATCGGTGGACCGCGCCAACGACACGTGTAACGGACTTTACTGAGGATATAAAAAAACACGTCTAGTAAATAATTTTGGCGAATTAAATGTATTTTCCTCTTCATCAAACATTGCAAAGAAATTTTGGCTATAACCAAAAAGGCTATTAGTTTGATAGACCGAAAACGTTATTATATCTTTAGTTAACCAATATGGTTATTTTTAAAACTTTTACTTTTTGGTGGAAGTAAATTTTTTTTTTATAGATATTCGAGGGGTCAACGAACATGCAAGCCATCAGAAAACACGTGGTCAGTGTCCTTTACGGATACTTGTAACCTCCAAGGAGTCATTAGCGTGTTGTCGGTCTCTTGGGTAGGAATGGAACATCTGATGTGGAGGAAATGGGGCAATGGAGGGGGAGCATGCCACCGGAAATCCTACTGACCAGACGACTATACATCAGAGGAAGCTGTTATTTCACGTCTGTATTCTTTGAAAGTGTTAGTATGTTTGTGATATACCACACTCTGAAAGAAAACAGACGTAGTTGAGGTCGAGCCTGCCCAGTTACCTCTTCGGTATATTAGAAAGTTAGTATATATTAATTAACCTAAAAGGCTACATGTTAGATTAAACAAACAAACTTAGGGTTAACCGAAGAGATTATTATATAACTGGTTAACGGAGTAGGTTGATGACTAGTTTTACTATTTCCCCTTTCGATAACAATATCGATAACCATAGCAGTATTAAACTAAAAACGACGCAATAGGAACAATGTATATGACGTCATATTCGCATAGCCTACGACCAGACTTCAGTGTTGGAGCGCGTTCAATTGTTACGCAATCACTTTTTTCGCGAGAGGCGTAGGACGCGCAGGATCCTCGTCATTGTTGGAGCGGGTCGGAGTAGGCCATTAAAAAAAATACGTTACTGCCGACAAAGTCGAATATGTGTATACGATAATGGAATACTATTTTATGTTAGCGTTTAATTCTATCCTTTATTCTACCTTCATTGTATAGAAGGAGCGTCACGGGATAGTAGAGGGGGAAGTCCGCATAGAGATCTTTGCACAACACTCGTTACTTATTGTATTGTGACGTCGTATCGGCGAAAAAGAAAACGTACGCGTGGAGACGGCGTAATCGAAAAATTTTCAGAGAGAAACTTCGAGTACGTCTGCGCGAGCGGCGGTGCGGAGCGCGCGTAATCGGTATTCAATATGAGAATACAACTTTGCCGTTGTTTGCTAGAACTTGTTTGGCCAGAAGCATGTATATAATTTATGTTTGCTATCGTACGGCACGCCTTTGAACGGAAGCCCGATCGTTGTTGATTAAATGAATTTCTTTTCGTTTTTTCTTTTTGGTGTATCAATCAATTCGTGAATTCGTAAGTTCAAAATTGACATTTTCTTATTTTCGGCACATATATTTTTAAAAGCAACATCCCACTCGGGAGTACTCTCACATTGAAGAGTTGAACTTTTTTTTTTGAACATCTTTTTACAAAAAGACACATTCTCAAATTGTTTTAGAAAATATTTTAGTATTTTTATTGCCTTCGCGGTGGTTTGAATGATGTATGCAAGACGTTTTCAATGAAAATCACCCCGTTGCTCAATCACAGAAATAACTGATGAGAAACATAAAGAAAAAAAATTCGACAATATTTAGTGTGTTTCATAAAGCTGGACATTGAATAATTTACTAACAAAATGTTTTTCGTCTATTTCGGATATGAAAACAAAAAGTCAAATTGAATGTCTGATCAAAAGACATCTGTGTAAAACTTGCACTACGTGTGGGATAATATATATTTAAATTGACTAATACACTACAGATATGTAACTCAACGCTATAAAGTAATGTTTTTGTATTGAATTTTAATTGTGTCGTTTTAAAAATAGGCCTATTCAATTGCAAACGATAACGAAAATTGATAAATAAAAAAAACCATCAGTCTATTGTCCAGCAAACCTGAGCGCACGGTTGTGGAGAACAATCGATACATATTGTTCCTTTATCGGTAGGACAAATTTTTATCAATATAGGACATAATTTTATGAGGAATGCGATGCGTAAGGAAAATGGGAAAACTTGGAAATGGAAAAATCGGAAAATGGAAAAGCGACTCACAAATGACAAACAGAAATGGTTTTTGTACACGTGATTTCAAAATTTCCAAACAGCACTCATCGCTGAGTTGTATTATTGGATATTCTATAATTCAAGATGTCAATGAAAGATGTGAATAGGATTTGTAATGGTTTGTTAGGACTTTGGTGAAACACCTGCTGGGCCGGTTGGCTTAAGGACAACTATGTCTGATGCATTTTAAGTTTTTCTAGCATACACTGAACTTAGAATAACAATATTTACAGCATTCATGCATGTTCGTGTTTATCCAATGTCTCTATAACTCCGATGCATATGCATTGTAATATCTTGATGCAGGATAGCATATCATGCATTTGAATGGTGTCGCTTTATTAGTTCGATTCGAAAGCAATATAAATGGATACCAAAAATCGCAGGCAGTGTTCATAAATTTTACTCTATGGTTTATAATGTTTTATATTTGCAAAAAATTACATATAATCTAGGTAACAAGTTGAAAATGGTGAAAAATAGAGAAGTATCTCTATAGATAGATATTTAGCTTTAGTAAGATATTTTTAGCTCTAGTAAGAGCTAAAAATATCTACGATAGCTCATTCGATCCGGAATAATGTCTAAAAAAATGTATCGAAAGCGTTTATTAGCACATAAAAAATTGAACAATTTATGAACCAATTAAGAAGAAAAAAGGGTATTTTGCTTTTCGCCGATATCTCGTAAACTATTAATATTTAAGCAATTGAAAAAAAAAAATCCTTAAAGAAGAGGAAATTTCTTATAAAAAAACTCCAGTCTCCCAGAACTCTATCTCCATTATTTATAATTTAATTTAACGCTGAAAATAGGCCGCCGCGCGGCATTTTAAGGTAGCGCGACCGGCGTCAAAATCGAGTACGTCACACTAAATAATTTTATCAAGGTATTAAAAAGCAACTAAGTGAAAATAATATTATTCTTAAATGCCCATAATATTATATACCTTATAATAAGTTATTATAGAAAGTGTGACCTGTTCGAAAGAGTTGAGGGTAGTATAGTTATTTATATTTTTATCAACAGTCCCGCCTTCTGTTTCTGGCTACGGACGCCTGCAAAGCGGTACCCCATAATATGGGGTATAGTATATATAGTATACCATATAGTAATCTATATGAGTCCCCTTCAGTGCGGCAAAGAAAGCTTTCTTTGCCGCACTTCTTATCGTAACCCTGCCTCCTTCGGTATAGCAGGATTTCATCCATAACTGATCGCGAAGACGGTGATGGTGATGATGACCAGTTATATAGTGTGCGAATTCTGAATAAAAATCCGACTTCATCACTTCTACGTGGGGTGTCTTCGAGCGCTTCCATCAGAAAGTTTTCTAAGTATACATAGATGGCTGGAGGATACTTTAGAAACAATCAAAGTATTTAGACAGTAAAAACACGGGGACTACTTATTATTGATTAGAAGCGCCATGAGTGTGAGAGATTCGGTGGTTCAACTAGTAATTTGGTCACTCAGCTCGTTGATTTTAAGGTACATCGTTATTGTTGAAACTACTGTGTTAATTGTAGTTTCAAAATATTGTGATAGTTTATTCTACCATAGCAAAATACAAAAATATAGATGGTGCAAAATTCACTTGTCATCTGACAGTTTCGGAATACGAACGTCATACGGTGAAGTATATTTGTGAAAAACAAATCGGAACTGAATTTTTTTACGCTAATGCGGTAAATCTGCGATAAACTTCATTTTGTACAATGCCCGAGTGTATCTCGGCGTATTAAAGAAAATATCCGCTCGAGCGAGGTAAAATCAAATCGGTTACGAGCTAATCGGAAACTTCCTTAGCCCGAGCCCACAAGTGCTGCTATAACTCCTTCCGACAACTTCCTCGTTTTCATCACCCGCCTAAACGCGTTCCCTTTCCCGTTCCCGATAAATAATCCAGCGCTTAATCTTCGAATCAACATTAAATAAGGGAGGTGAGTCCGCCCCTGTCTGTCTGTGCGTTGAAGGTCGCTCGATCGATACAGTGCGGGCGGGCGCCGCGACGCCAGCTAGGGTCGCCACCTTTTATCAAAATCCGGACTTTTTTGGTCATTTGGTCCATTATCAAGATATATTAAGAAACATCGCGAAAATAATTTTGGATAGTTTTTGTCTTATATTCAAGTTCTGTATGGGGATGTTTATAGCTTGAAATTATTTTCGTTAAAAATATCTAATATTAGCCATCATCCTTCTGCTTTATTGGACCTTATGGATTATAGACGCGAATTAGAAAAAAAATAAAAGGGTGTATAGAAGGGTGTGTGGAAAGATGTCTCTATATTAAAAAAATAAAGAGCTTAAAGTCATGTACAATTTTTTCCAGGTCAAAAGGTCAAAGTCTCATATCGATACGTTGAGCAGTTTTTGACCAATTTCCGGACAAAGAAAAATCACGTTTATTATATATGTAACTCTTTAAGTATTGTCATTTTGTAAATGATCAATATAATATTTTGAACATTTCTGGTAATCTAAATACAAAGTAAATCCAATAAAATTTTAAAAATGATGATCAATTAAAAATGTTTAGAATCCTTTTTATTCTATGTTACAAGTTTATTTCTCAAAAATTATGTCACAAACAAAAATTAAATACGTAATATTTGTATACACGAAGATGGCACAAATTCATGTTTAAATCATAATTTTGGGTTTAATTTCGTTCTACATAATTATTTAATTTGTAAAATTGATAAAACAAATTGAAATCTTATTAGGATATTTTTAATAGAATTTCTGCACGTATTTCTTTCGAATCATTTAAAAGTTATGTTTATGATATAGAAAGTAGACTTAAAAATTTATCTTCAACCTGCCCTCAGCCTGATTTCGAACAAACAAAAGTTTCACAAAGAAAAATAAAACATGACGAAAAAAACAACTCACTGACCTGGCAACCCTAGTTAGTAAAGATTCAGTCAATTTCGGCAGTCGCGTAACTTTTAAAAGGGGCCCGTGTAGCAAACTTCTTAAAATGACACCCACCTGCTCGGAATTCTGAAATGATGCCGAGGAAAGGTTCAAAGGAGTGCGCCGGTTTGTCATCTGAACGATATCTAGCGAAAAAGAATTCTTATAAAGTTTCCGTCCCTCCTAATTATGAAGAGTGGGTTTTTTATGTTCACTACCCGAATTGAGGGTCCTCGAGGGAATCACATCGTTTGAATGTCACTGATGTAATGATGTGCCATGACTTGGCTGTGCCGTCCTCGCTTCTTAAGGCAGGCATCAGCACACGAACTACATGTTGTGGGCTCCAGTAACAACGTGTCGAAGAATGATGATTAAGGTCTTTCGACGACTGAGATTATCATTAAAAATTTTGTTGTAACTGGGGAGCGTTTCTCTCCTCTACGCTGATATGCTTGCAAACACTTAACTATAGGTATATAAATAAAATTGAGTGTCCTATCTGTTTGTTGGAACTGACTTCCGAAACGGCTGAATGGCGTTTAATAAAATCTCGAATAGAGGTAGATTAACCACTGGAACATTACAATTTTTATATACAAAAATGTGTAAGGAACAAAAATTGCTAATTCATTGCTTCCTTATAGAAATTGTTAATTAACTGCTTTCAGGCCTTTTGCGATGATTGGATCAGAGTAGACGTTATTTGCAGACAGTATTAGTCAAATTTATTTTATCTTTCAACAATCAATCTTTCTATTTTTTGAAGTAGCTAAGTGCTATCGTAAATGTTATACGCTAGTTTCATTTCTTTTCAAACCATCAAAAACTGTTGTCACCCCAGGGATGGTTTTACCTTTTATATCTGTATGATTTTCATGCAGTACGGAGCGGTGGTAGCTCACTGGTTCAGAGTATCGTCCTCGGATCGGAGGGTACCTAGATCGATTCTAACACGAGGCAATTCATCAGTGAAAGTTTAATTTGAATAACATTGAATTGAAATTTTGTATATTCTAGAATGCAGGTATGACACTTGAACTACTTGTATATTTATTACCATGCGGCTATAGTAAGAAGGGAAGGTTTTGTCTAGTTAGGTATCTCATATTTATCTGCTATTTCCTTACGTGATCGAGATTCTCCTCTCCCGCGTAACCTTCTAAATCACGGGCATCGTCCATTTCTTCGTCTATTATCGACAATGTCAAGATTTCTGGTATCGATCACGTTATTTTCTGTGCTCAGGGAAATAGTTTATGTAAAGATTTTCTCTCGTTCACCTGTAAATTCTTTCAGCCGTGCGTCAATTAATGGAACTCACTTCGATGGATATATATTTACCATTATCTCGATACGCTCCGTTCGTATTTCTTTATTTTTGTTCACCCAAAATCCTGAGTATAAACTACGACTACTCCTGCAAATAAATTCCAGTCGCAAACGAGATCAATAAATGTGTATACTTCTTTAATTGAAAACATAAACAATGTAATAAATATATTTGAAATGTTCCCTTTACTGTGGCTCACTTTAAGAAATTGGGTGTCTTTCAATGCGTATCTCGTTCCTCCTTCACAAACCCATTAATGACGTTTTAACCGAACGAGACAGCAATATTAAGTTGAACTCCGTATAATTTTGTGCCCGGGTTAAACGTAATCAAGATACGAAATTGTTATAGAAATGACATTACCTACAATTAATATGAATTAACTTGGCCTCGTCCGCTTCCCAAAGCCACCTTTAATATTTACATCGAAATGTCTTTGTGTTAAAGTATGATAATGGTTAATAAGTACGTATGATGGGTAATTCATTTCTATTTATACGAATAAATAGTGCTTGTAATGACTGACTTTAATTAACAATAGAATTGAATGATCCTTTAAAAATAAAAAATAAAATCGTAAATACTTCGAAATTTTCATTCGTCCCGTCAAATTTGCAACAATAATACAGCCCCTGTAATATCAAATATAGAGTTGACCATTGCAACAAGTACAAATGATCATTACTACTCTTTGCCTCCTGCGTTGAATTTTCAATTGGTTGAATTAAAACCTGTATCTCAAAATAGCTTTAATGTTGGCCACATTACGATATAGAAACTGCAAGCATGAAAAAATAATACATACCTTTAATGAAGAATTATATCAACATTACTACATTTTTTGTTTAGTGTAATTTAATTAATTGTTTGAAATACATAACAAATGTTCAACACGTATTATTGCATTGTCACCGTAATTGGTAGTGAGTGCACGAGTGAATTAGTTCAATAACAGTGTATTTTCAATGTCGCTGACAATGAATTAGACATGTGCATATTATGGTATATTGCTGGAGTTGATATTATTTCAAGTTTTTGACGAATTAGAAATGTGATAAATATCTGGTAGTCATGGTGTGGTCAACTCGGCTGCTATGGTCGGCATTGGTATAGTCATCAAATAGATCCATCAGATAAATTGCTCTAACCAGAGATCTTCATTAAAATGTATGCGAGTCCTAATACTAACAACTTCACACGGTTTCTGTTCAAAATATTCCGTCATATAACTGTGATATCTGTAGCGATCTGGACCTATTCCATTTTCCCTCTGGATGGCCACCACCATATTACACCCTGATCAGTGCCGAAGGGAAAACGAAAGTAACCACAAATATATGAAAATATATGAGATTTGCAAAAAGTCCCTCTATTTTGGCCCTACAATGTGATATATAACATGAAGCGTAAACAGTACATAAACAAGAATATCTAACTGCCAATGAAAAATAAGTAGCACGATATAGTCACCTAAACCCTCATTCAACCTCGATTGACGTCAACACGTGAACTTGAACCGCCGATGCCGCGGGCCGATAGGGGGCGCGCTCGTCGCGTGACAAGCACTAAGTCCTACTCATTTGCCTACTCTCGTTTACGATTACTGGATCGTTATTAAAACTCCTTGAACTCGATTTTCATTTCATTAAGGGGCTGTTGAGTTAGGCGAGATATAGTTTCCATAGTAAGTAACAACTGAAACTTACATTATGTTTTTAAATTTTGCGAGCGATCCGTCCGTATTCCGTATTATCCGATACGTATCCGTAATTCCGTTGTGATCGAATCACCAATTGATTGAATCACTAATTGATCGAATCACTTCACGAATTGATCGTGATCTCGATCACTATTTCGGTTTCAATTCCAAACACGTTCTCGTTCACGACCTCCATCTTTTCTATATATTTTTTTAAATTAAATCACGCTTACTTATAGTAGGGTAGCGAAAAATCACAGATCTTAACAGGGTACAATTTTTGATAGCTTCTTCACATCATTGACGACTATAAATCGTTTCATACGACAGTTTGAAAGTGTATGTGTAATGTAGTCGTTTTTCATACAGACAGGGACGTGTAGCTGACAGTAGCTGTTTAATATGTTCCTCGATAGCTGTTTGTCTGATTTCAAAGCTGTTCAAAGCTGTTGAGATTTCAAAGTTGTCAAAAGCGAGCTGTCTGTTTAATGCCTCCCGTACGCCGACGGCCGAGTAAAGTCGGCACAAGATGCAGGCGATGACAACTAAAATGAATGATTATATAATGAAAAGAGGTACGAAAGTAGACGTTAGCAAGGATATAGAATCGTTCAAAGTTATAGAATCGTTAAAAAAAAATAGGTGACATCCATAATATTAACACTAGATGTAAGAACGATCTTGCTGTTAATAAAACCCGTCTAAGGAAAGTTAACAAAACATATAAGGGGAAATGTGTGCGCTTTTATAATAAGGTCCCGGCTGAAATTCAAAATTTGCCATTTTATGAATTTAAACGTTTCGTAAAAAGAAAGTTGTATGGCAAAGGCTATTATAATGTGTCTGAATATTTAATGAAAAAAAAAACCTATGGGATTGAACTGCTCGGCTATCAGGTTGCTTCATGTTATTATTAAGTGTTGTACTAAATTATAATTACACGATATATTATATCGATGAGTAAATAAGAGCAAATCTTAAGTTTCTTGCCCATTCTTATCACGGTGAATCAGCATTTGGATTGGGCGGCAACGTCAATGTCGAAAACAATAGTTTATGACGCATTTTACGTGTAATTTCTATTATCTATGAAATAAAACTATTTTTGATTGATTGATTGATTGATCAAAAACTAAGGCCCGTAGCGTTTGAAAGATACCATAGCTTTATTCAATGAGTTATACGTATGAAAGATGAAAGAGCTTGTCTATTTGAGTAGTAAATTTGTCAGTGATGGTGAACACGAGAAAGATATTGAAAGGAGAGTGGTTGCAGGGAATAAAGGGAACAGGGATTTTAAATGTTTTACAAAAAGAGCGTTTGGCCATCCATAATGGAATTTCGGTGGCTACGTTTGCGAACAGTATGAGAGCCGGCTATAGTACAAGGAATATGAAACACGCATGCTAATGTATGTGTTTTGATTAATTATTTAACCATTTAAAAATGTATGTGACTGTTGTTCGGAGTGCCGATAGACGTGAAAACTGGAGTAATGTTAATGAGTTTAATTCATAAATTATGATATTTTATGCTTTCATATCACAATTATTCTGAAAATCTCAAAGAAACTATATCATTTCACACTTTTCAGTTTCGCTTCTGTCGGCAGTCCCCAATGGCTGCGTTTTTATATTTTTATACTGATACATATTTTTTTTACTAAATTTTTAATCTTGTAACACATCACTTCCGTATTGCATTTATTCCAATATATGAACACTAATGACCTAAATGTGAAATATGTCTTGCGAACCCTAAAAAAGTTCACCCTTGACGTTTGTTAAGTTAATCGTTAAAAAGTGGCCGTCAACCGTCGGCGGCGTGTGCTCACTAAATATTTTTACCGGCGCCGGTCGTATCGGCGCGTCGATCTGGGTTAATGCATTGAAAAAGACGGTTTTGTTGCGTTGAAATAATTGTGACCGGTATTGATTGCCATATGTGTCTATAAATGTTATCTTTTGTTCGACGCCATTATACTACTTTAAGTGATTCTTGTACATACGATCAAATTACACAACACTCATATACACACACACACACACACACGCGCGCGCGCGCGCACGGATACGCATACACGCACGCGTTATCGATTATCGACAACGAATATTACATGATATAAGCTACTAGATGTTGCGAATAAACATAAGCAACTTATCCCATGGGAAGTTATCATTTTTCCCCACGGCAAATTCGAAAGACGCCGAATAAAGCTCGGTTGTGTGTCGGTTTTTTTTTATATTTTTTTATATTTCATTCCTTCACATGTATTTCCAATTTTTTTTTCGAAATTTCGTTGCACTTTGTATGGTAAACTCATAATTAATTGACTACGAGTTTTGTGGCTGTTAAAAGTTATACATAAAATTAATAAAAATCTATGTATTTACGTTACACAAGTGTAATTATTTTTTAAATATTCACTTCGATAATTATATTTAAAAAATCTTTACATTTGCAAAAGAAATCGAATCCTAGACCATAAAATGTCCTTGATATCTGAAAACCCTACGAAGTAGCGTCAACTGAAGGGATCCTGAGCTGGTATGTGATATTAGATGAAACTCTTAAAACGTAGGTTTTCGACCATTACTTTCGGCCCCGATTCTGTTCGACGGTAGTTGTTCAGATAAGGGTCTTAATAGCCGATACTTCTTTTGTACTGGCTCGTTTCCAGCATTCTGTATTTCCCGGGGTACAGGTTGTTTGAACAAATATTCTCTGGCGGGTCTAGCATGACGCGGTAGAGATGAGTCCCTATGGGACTGTCCACTATAACAAATGAAAGAGATAGCCTATACCGAGACTATTCTCTAGGACGTCATGCTATGCCCGTTGGATTTAACTCCTTTACTAACGCTTGCCCGCGACTTCGTCCGCGTAATATTAGTGTTATTGCGATTAGTATGTAGATTTACGATTTGCAAGTGAGTTAGGAATTTCGTATTTGTAAATGTCTGAATGTAAGTACTTAAGTACAAAATAGTCGAATAGTCAAGCCTCTTATTTTTTTTTGTGTCGATTTGCAGGTCCAAAATATTAATAATATATTTGGAAAATCCAAAAGTGCACGACTCATAATGTTCATTCGTTTTTTGTTAATAACTATTAAACGACACAAATCAAGTTAACCATTTTCAATACCAATCTCCGGACAGTGGATCTAAAGCTATTAAAAAAAAATCGATCAAATTAGTGAATTTTTACGCTCGCTATCGTGTCCGGAACGAAAAAAGTGTTGATTGACAGGAAATTTCTTTTGACTATTTTGATAGTTTTTTCTAATTGTATTATGTTAAATCGATTTGAACCAGTGATAGAATTAATCTTCATTAAATTATCTATCAAATAGTGCACAGGTTAATAAAATTACATGAATTATTAATCGTGTTATTGATGAAAAAAGTTACGAAATTGAGGAAAAAAAATTATTCGTTCGTAGAGCACTTCTTAATGCTTCGCATTATGAGTCGTGCAATATGCAGCGTTTATTCTTCTATCTGTATTGTATTGTACAATATCGACTAAATACATTTCTAGGATCTTATTTAGTTTGCTTAAGTTTAAAGATCTTTATTATGAAAAGTACATAGTCTACATTTTTTCCAATATTCAGACGCTTTTTCTCGTCCGTACTTCATCAAAATCGGTTCGGATATTTAGCCTTTAAAATATGTAACAGAAGAACAAACAAAGAGTCTTTCGCATTTACTATAAACATCACCTTATCTCGCCCTTGTTTTATATCCCGGCTCCGCTCACGGCCCGATTACGCTTCGGCTCATAATTCCAGTTTAGATTTCGATAGGCATTTAGGGACCTAAATTATTGATAACTGGCTAACTAACCCTACTGCTAGATTATTGAACTGAATTTCTTTGGCGATTTTACTGTTGAGTCATTATTAAAGCACCGCGACAGTCCGTGTGCCAGTTGCGCTGATCTGGTAGTAACGTGCATCCGGTCAACGTAACTGGCATGCAGACTGTCACTATATAGTTTATACATTTTATAGCATATTCGAGAGGAAAACGAGGAGGCGAGTCATCAGAGACTCAAGGGTCACCGCCGCCCATGGACACTTGTAATACCAGTGCGTTACCGGTCTCTTGGAAAGGGAGATCTGGCTGATGGTGGGGGAAGGGCGAGTGGGCCACCGGAATTCTCACTAACTGAACGGAACGAAACAGTAGCAGTTGCTAGTGTACGTTTGTAATCTGAGAGAGTGTGGTTTCTGGTGGTCGAGCTGAGCTGACACATTTTTGTGCTATATCCACAACATATCACACAAAATATTTTTTTATGTTATCTTACATTTGTATTACTTTATGTTTATATGCATAAAATATTATTTTATGTGTATATTTACATAGATGTTTTAGCTTTTATGGCCTAAAATACATAATACAATACTATACTATATATTTTAGCCCATTCAATCAACCTTCATCCGCGATAATGGCGACTACACCTTTCGGTTTTCAATAGAGATCCAATAGAAACCATAAATGTTTTATCTAGATTAAATTTCTATTCCAAAACCATAAAAGCACGAACCTCCGTCGGACCGCGGCGCGCGCGCACGCACAATGGCGTGTAGCGGCCGGGCCCTTCCGGTGTGCGCGACACACCGCATTACCATGCTATTATGGTTTCCTATGGACGCCCATAACATGTTCATACTATATATTTAGTGCATTATTATTTTTCGTCCCCGCTTGTAACATCTTATAACATTCACGATGTATATTTATACTAGCGGTCATTCGAGCGCTTCGCTGAGCGTTAAGGTTACGAAATGAAATGAAAAAACCGGATAAGTGCGTGTGAATTCGGCAGGAGATGGTACCGTACGATAAATATATTATTTACAATGTTTTAATCTGATCGAAACCTGTTCGTGGTAATTAGAACAATTGCAAACGTAAGTTTATACGCACAATATTGAGATGTATACCATGCTAAGAAAATAGGCTTCTAATAGGTTTTCCTGTAATGTGCAAGTAAAGAAATATTTTCTCTACTTTTATTTTTTTCAAAATTTTCTCCGTAGTTATGAAGATAAAGGAATGGCTAACTACACATATATATACATACATATATATATATATATATATATATATATATATATATATATATATATATATATTTTTTTTTCTTTTTAATTTGCCCCCAAATGTGACCCCCATATTCAAAATTCAATTTTAAATTTTGTGTCCATTACATATTTATATGTTAATTATAGGGTATAGTGCACATTGCATAGTGTATTTTACATTGCTCAGACGAAATTCTATAAATTATAAAGCTTATATGTGTCTTTTGTGTTGTGGATATTTTCTATTATCTGAATTAATTTGGTTTATTTACTTATACTCTTTTTGTTAAAGTGAGTAAGGATTAGCTGCCGTTTCGGAATATCTCGTAGTCTAACCCCGCGATTTTGCTATGAGAAGGAAAATGCAAAAACAGAGTACAAATAAAATTACACAAAAATAACAAAATCATTTTAATGCAGTAAAGCCACACCGTGGCCAACTTTGCCACGGTGTGCTTACCGGTAAGATATCGCACTCCACAGCATACAGACATGAAGTAGCAGCTTCCGCTGTTGCTTTCCTTACAGTGTGAGAATTCCGGTGAACAACTCCCCTCCATTAGATATCCTATTCCTTCCTAAAAGTTCATTTGGCGCACTCCTCCTCTACTAGATATTCTTTTTCTTCCTAAAAGGCCGACAACGTACTAGTGGCTCCCTGGGGTTGCCAAGGTCTATGGGTGGCGTTCATCACACATTCTCTGGTGGCTCGAATTCTCGTTTGTTCCTTCAAGTGCCATAAAAAAAAATCACGCGTGAACGAGGTGGAACGTCCATCAAATTCGAAAAAATGGCCGGGAGTTCCCGGCCGACTATCTTTTCTTACGTATGGTTCTTGAATAAATATCGCCAAATTAAAGCCTAAAGTAAAACCTTCCTAAAACACCTTCGTAAATGTCAACTCATTCACTTCATACTTGTACAATAACTGAAGCCTCTCTTTGCAGATTGCAATCTCCTTTACAATTTAGGCTATAAATAAATTAACAACATGAACAAAATTAAAAGAAAACACCTAAGAATAAGTATGTATGTACTGTACAAAACCAAAAAATAATTATGGAAGCTCTGTCTATCTCGAAAGAGCACGAATGTAGTAATTCTTATCGGTTTGAAGAAGATTTAAAAAAAGTGGTAAATCCACAAGCGTACGATTCATATTATATTAATTTTTTCCAATTTAACATGTTTGTATATATTATACATTAATGAACGTTAAATTATACATTACGATAGTATTATATAATAATTTTTTAAAGTTAAACATTTCTATATACTTAATTTATTTTGTAATAACTTATGATTACTTAAAATAAGAATAGTAAGTGAATATTGTTAATGATATTTTATAAGAAAAAATTTAAAGAAAAGCAACATCTAGAATATATTATTGCAACTTTTAGAACCCAATCTTTTCGAAACAGATGGTAACCAAGAGGTTTACTTACTACTAGATGACGCCACTATTTCTTCTTTCATTGAGAATATGTATTTTTGGGTTTATAATTATTAATTATAATTTAACGACACCGAATTAGGCAGCTATTTCCGGTAGAAAACTAATTGTAATTCAAAACCTAATAAAAAAAAAAAGGCCAAATTGATGGATTATTTCACAAGTGACCGTATTTTAAGTTTTGCAGAATTGATTTAACTGATCGGTTCTCTTAACTATTTGACATTTTTTTCGTTTCTATTACATCAAATAATTTTTTGAACCTGATAGATTAATCTTCATTAAATTAATTATCTGTACAATGGTGTACAAATTTTCCCATTTTCATGTAATTAACAGCAGTACGTACAACGTACAGGCGTAGAAGTAGTTGTTGACAAGAGCAGAAAAAAAATTTACAATCGTAAAGCGGTTTTACACACTTCACATCAAGCAAAATCATTGAAGCGAAACATACGGCATATCATTGTAATACTTCCCATTATATCTACTCACAGGTGTGTAGATGAATCGTGAAATAATACAACGGCACTCACCCTAATTTGTGTACTGAGATTAATATTTCGCGCGAACGCGACAGGCGAAAGCCGTTTCTCCTAATTTTCCAGCACGAAAAAGCTGAAAGGATTCAGAAGCCCTACAGGGCCGCGGCGGAGGGCCGGCGCGCGAAGCCCCGCCGCCGCCGGCGACCCATTTCGCGCCGTGTAGCCTGAATCGTTGTATTGTCGTGTAACGAGCGTAGTTTATGGAAATTAACCGATTGCGGTGTATTATAATTGGTTATGTTATCGGCACGTGTACTTGTATCGGTTGACTAGTTAAAAGCAGTGTTGTCACCTTAGTGGTTTAACTAATAAAACCGGTTGTCCGGAACCCCCTGTTAGTGAATAACATTTGTTTCTAGTGAATTTTTTGGTGGGCATCGAAAATAAAGAAAAAAAATTCGTTGTTAAATTGAAATATTGCATTCCGTAACTCACAGACAGTAAGTAAGCTGTCGAAATTTTGCACTTGTAATTTATTTCGTGTAATATTTGTACGCTCGTCGACTACAGGGCGTAGTTTAAAAATGACATACTGGAAACAATGACCGATTCTAGCCAACGAGTATCTTATTTAAACGACTTTTGTCCGAATTTTTAAAGTGTAACTGTTTTTGTTATGGGATTATTAGTATGTTTATATGACTATAACTAGTTATAATTACAAAATAAAAAAAAATAATTCGAACCCTTTCATCTTTATGTCGTATGTATGTACAACGTACAGAATTTATTATTATTTATAATACTCAATTTTCTTTTATTTCCAAATTTTTCGCTTTTGCCAATAAAATTATGATTTAGCGATTGATTTAATGTTTTCATATGAAACGTTAAATAATCTGGAGGTTTAAACATCTCCCACTAGGGGGCTTGCAAATATTTGTGTTTGTTTATTACTTGCATGTTTCCATCTCAAATTGGAAAGCAAATAAATACCATTTTTTTATTGCTGGAGACATTTCAATTTAGATCTGCTGAAGATAATAGGTTATGTTTATGTTTGTTATTATGATTTTTTACCATTCTAATAGTAAAAGTCGTAGGTACATATATAATAATACATCTGCATATTACACGAAAAACTCAAAACATGTCTTCTGACGGCACCATCATAAAAAATTTTTTTGAATCAATTTATTTGTCTAAAATAATGACACTTAATCTATTTTTAAGTTAACTTCATGTTCAGATGGTTAATAGTTTTTTTTTCAGAGTGTAGCATAAAAAAGTGTTTCTGATTTATAGTTATAGACTCGTTTCGGTTATGTTGTACGTTAAAACATATGCGTAGCTGTCTCGAAAACAACCCTACCGATTTTAATGGTAATTTGTACTATGATCAAGTTTTTCTTTTCAAATTAATATCTATGCGTCTTAGAAAAAGAAGATAAAAAAAATTATATACATTTCTTTATTTAGTGCAATTTTCTAGTATCCTGAGGTAATTGCATTGCTGCTAAGTTATTGCTCCTCAACAACAAATGGTACGACATAACATAAACTACAGATGGCACTAGTGGTTTTGGCCTAGTGACTTCGTCCACTATTTTATTTGAAATATTTCACGTGGACAATTTCTACCATCTGTCTTCAGATTTCTGTAATTATTTAAGAAACAGTTCTAAAAGCTCTGCTTTTGTCACACTACTATTTTATACTTGGGCATCTGTGAAATAACTTAAGCGATCCAAGTAAGAATACCTCTTAATAACTATTGCATTTCGCAAATTTAATCAAAACGTATAGCATCTTCAGCAGCGGCGGCTTTTAAAAGGTCTTAACGTTTGAACGTTTTTCTTGTATTGTTCCAGAGAATGGTCTGTTGTCCTACGAGAATCCAAACTACCACCTGGACCCGGCGCGCCTCGAGTCGGCGCTGTACGACGAACTGTTCGACATGCGCGCCGATAAGCTACCCCACGAGTTCCACGCCTACATGGACAACAGAAGGTTGGTTCTAATTCTTGGATGTACCACCATCCCCCACCTGTATCGGGTGGGGTGAATTCGAATCCACCATTTCAAATGAACCGATGTGTGAATGTTCAAAAAAGGTGTATTCATAGTTACAACAATGCGGTTCTGTATAAATCCGTTAATGCAAATAAAATCAGTTTTTATTCCACGTATCATAACACAGACCGTTAGAGGTTGTGGTTTACTAATATTAACTAATGATACTATTACAACTTATGTTTGGCATTTATATAATACAATTTTTCCTTTTACCTCGTACTTTGTGGACGAATAAAAATTTAAGAGGTCTTTCTTTCACCTAGTTGCGTTCGCTGAATATACACGTTTGTGCAGCGCTTACTATTGGCGCTGATGTTTAGGTTGCTAATGTGTCGTTACTCTTTATAGCTGGCTAGTTAACATAAAAAAAAACTGGCTAAGTGTGACTCGCACACGCGTGGAGAGGGACTCGTACTTTGTACTTTCAGGGAGACTGTAAGTCAACGCATTGGTCTTTGGTTAAATTAAGTCACATGTGAATTTTCTCTTTTCGACTATTTTGCTTCTCCGTGAGAGTTTAGGGACTAAAGGATCTCGTTTAGATTTTCTTGCAAGTCTTGAAAAATGCAAGGATATATTGTTTACGTTTTTCCAAATTTTAAACTCCACAGTTTTGGGGACAAGGGGAACGATTGATTTTCGTATTCGTATTTTCTTTAATGTAACCTCGAAATATGCATTTCATATAAATCATAAAAATGCATATCTATTTATCACAACTTTTTTATTTGACATGTCTTATGATGCACCCGATTTGGTTTTATTATTGGCGCCGCATAACGGTATTTGCTTATTTAGCCCATGTGATCGTGATTGGATTACCTAACTTTGTATGTGTATAAAATTGTATCTTTTACTTACAGTAGACTCAAAGAAAATAGACTGTAACAAACGGACGGATAGACTCGAAAGTGATATAGCGTACTAGATATTACACATTTCATTTTGAAAATAAACACACAAATTACATTGGTCTCCAGTTAGACATTTGCCGTGTCTACGAGTCCATAGACAACCACACAGTTAGCGTGGGAGGCGATGTAAACACTTAGACGAGCCGGGAAAAGCAGTCTAATTTAATAATACGAGACTTAATGGAATACTCCATCTGAAATAGTGTTTAAACCGCTATTCAAATGCGGATAGGCGAAATCATAACATAAGTCACTGTTTATCTTCCACTTCTCTATTCGCGTACAATTTCAGCAGGCTGGTCTTTTGTTTTTATATATTACACAGTACCCGTTTGCCTTCGCTCGCGGGGAAGGTTAAACGCCATATTGGTCGTTCTTCTCAATTGTCTTCTCTCCTTTTCTTTTTCCTTCTCTATCCATTTATTTCGCCGTGTCGCATGTGAAAGACATCACAATGCAATTGAAACGAAGAATCGTTATGAACCATAAGCCTGTTACAGATTCGTAGGGAAGCGAACCTGAAATATTAAACATGTTTAAAGGCGGACTTGTGACATGTATTCGTAACTAGTAAGATTCCGATTTCTGACTAAAGGTTGCACGGGTACAGGCCGGCTCTGCACTCCAGTCCGCACTAGAACCTGCATTTCGCTAATATTCACATTTCTTTTTAAATTATATTACTTAAATTGTGACATAAGTACATAGCGTTACGTTAAAAATGTCTTCTTTCGCCTACCTCTTTTAGGAGTTTGAATTAAATCCTTCTCCGTGTACTTCTTTCGTACCCTCTCCCTTTCAACTCTTGTACCTCTTTCCTGCTCGTTTTTTTCTCCGGACAAGGCGAACGAATAAAAAAAAAAGTTCGACAACATAAAATAAAAATAATTGAATCGAAACTACTTTTCTTATAATTTATATACATTGGCACAATTCGTGACATATTTTAAACAACGATGAATTCTAATAGGTATTCAAATTCTATCAAAAAATATACATAATATGTAAAGACAATCGTAAAGACAGTAAGCCTACATGTTATGTGAGGGTATGTTATACTAATATATCAAATATCGCCAATGTTCAGCTTTTTTACATAAGAGGTAATAGGGTAGTTAACGTTTTTAGATAATTGTATTTAAAGCTTTTAAGTATCGATAAGAATGTAGCGAAAATTTTGCTTTGACAACTATAAAAAATACGTAAATATGAAATATATTGGTCATTAGACAGAGAAGGCACCAGTACCTAGTCACGTCATTGTTTACTTGCGCCACAGAATAGTGTTAAACTACGTTTTGCAAGAAGGAGATAGCAAATAATTCTTTATGGCTTATAGTGCATGGTTTTTTTTGCAGCTTTTAATTTTAATTTCACTTTTAGTCAAATCACTTTCCATAATTAATTAACAAATATTATATTCTAAATATCAGTAAAATATTCTGCTCCCATGTACCTCATTTTCCAGGTAATAAACCTTAGCTTATAGCACTCTGGCGCATAAACTAGTTGACGATAAACCGTCAAACTAACAGATATGTTTTCGCATTTATAGTACCAGCAGAGATTTCATTGTACATAATTTAGTCAATTCAGTTTCGAAGAAAAAACAGTAACTGTGACGGACAGACAGGTCAGAAAAAGACACTTATTAAATTCTATAATCGTCCCGCTGAGAATAATCTTCAATACAAATAAAATAGCACAGATATCATATCTCGTTTTAAAGTCCTCGGGTTGTGTCATAAACAAATTGGTTTGCATGAATGCACCAAAAAATACAACATTCACACAAACGTACAAACATAAACACGTACATATACACGCTTACACACACAATATACACGAGCCCGATTAGACCTTAACGGCTATTGGGTCGGCAATTAAACGGAACTCGCGGCCTTCATTTGCCCGGAGCGAGTGGAGGTGTATGCTCTGTAATTGTAATGCCGCATCATTTGTCGGTTTGCCACTGAAATAAATTTCAGCACGACACAGAGTTTGGACTGCTGCGCGGGATACCGCCTAGTGATCTCGAGGATTCTACTTGAATATTAGTTTTCCTGTCGTATATTCCCTTTTTGCCTCGTAGAGGACATAGTGCCGTGTCGCATGTAGTTACCGCATCGGTGACGAGAGTCATTAGTAGCCTACAGAATCCACTCTGCGTGGAGCACTTACGGTCCTATTTTCAAATTTAGGATTGTGGGAGGGTGTGCATTAGCAATGAGCTGGTTAAAATTTGACACGACGTCGAGATGATGTAAGGGTAGGTGCTGATATGATTTGAATGATATGATGATGGACCATGTCGAAATAATCAAGATCGATCCGCGAGACCCTAATGGGCCATGTGCAGAACCTTAGGGATCTATAATAGAGCATGTAGCAGTAACAGTAACCTTGAATTTAACGAAGCGAATAAATGGATTTTAGCTATTTCACACTTATTCATATCATCTTTTTATATTATTTTGGCTTTTGCCCGCAGCTTTGCCCGCGTGGACTACAATATTTAGACCATTTTAGAAGCGCTCGTGGCGTTTGTCCATATTTTTCCCACACGACTATTTTAAATGAATGTATGAAAGACAATAATACTACGGAGAGGTTAAGTTGTATCTATGGTATGACCTGACCGAATTAGATGAAATACAGCTAAGATGTTAAGACAAATCCAAAATTACCAACTGTGAAAACCTCATCAAAATTCGTCTAGCGGTTTTAGTGTGAAGCAGTAATAAACATACAGACAAACAGATAGACAAACGAAAACTTTAAAAACTGTTGTTTTGGCTTCTCTTGCTCTAATAAAGACCCACCCATATAGGTTTTTTAATATCTATAGTGTGCAGACATCGGCCTCTTACAATTTTATTATATGTATACATAATATTCATCCATTCAATTTTGGGTATAAGTAAATATCATTTTTGTTATGTATTGTATTTTTTATAACATATAAAAGATTCTTTTTGGACTATGCAAGTTTATAAAACACCCAGTACAAACAAAGTTTATTCTGCCACAGAACGTTCAGTCCGATTAGCCCATTAATAACCCCCTACATCATCTACACGTATGTATCTATCTATTGCGTCACGTCACACTCCGCTGCAATCAGCTGGCCAGTGCAACGACCCCTGCATTGCGCAGTTGCATCGGTATCGATCGTGAAGCCGCATTCCACCGGCAGCTGTGCTATCTGCTATGTAATGACATATCGTAGGTCATAAAATTAGAGAGATTTAATTAAGCGATTAGATCGGATTTTGACCGATTTTAATGAGTAATTAGTAATTACCACATTAGTAATATTGTTTGCAGTACAACCGCTTATAATTCACACACAATTGACCATTCCATTGGCCTCTTTCACCGTCTTATTTTAAATTAGCTTTTAACAAAAAGTCACTTTTAAAACCGACTTCGCGTTCGAACTACTTTTGATGGCTTTTAGCTCTAAAAATGACTTTTAATTTAATAGGAGATCGAAACGACTTTCTGCCTTAAAAGCACCTTTTGAATGTGCTTTAAGGCAGACAGATCATTTATTTTTTTTAACATGACAGCTGGTGGTTTATAAAAACAGTTTATAAAAAATATATATACTGGATTTGACAATTCAGCAATACTGGCCAGTTATAATTAGGTGTTGCTTTATGAAATAATAAAATTGCATTTACAATTTTTATTAACTATATTGGATAACATTAAAAATACACAAGGTCTCGATTTAAAATTGATTAACATCAATCGAAATATTTTTATGTAAAAATGATTTGGTAAATATAACTCGTAATAGTTTATTGTAAGCGCTTATGAAATATTATTATAAGAAAAATAATCTCTAACAATTTGTCAATTATTAACTACAAGTAATATAACATATGCCCTGTTCTCGCTTATCGCACTTTTAAATTAATATTCTGTTATAAAAGTTAGCTTTGGTGGAAGCGAAACTTAGCTAAAAGCACTTTTAAGTTAGGTACTTTTAACCAAAAGCTCCTTTTCGTTAGAAGTCAGTTTACAAGGAAATTGTGGCAGAGGTCCAAGTCTGAGAATTTCGTAAATTATCAATGTGAGGAGTAATAGAAAATGTACATTTTTGATTATTTTCATATTAATTACTAATCCATTTCCGATAGGTTAGCGACTAGTACGAGCGATACCTTTTTTCGAGCCTTTTAAAAACTTGCTCCGAATGAAGGGCTATTATGTGTTTCGTGTATTTAGAAAATTTTAAATTATTCAGCAATTGTTTTTTAAAGAGTATGTGTAAAACTTTATATCTTTAGGAAATTTTTCTTTTTAATTCTGGTATTCGATGATATTGGATGTATGTATGTACACGTCTTTTAATTAATAATATATTAAAAGCTATATTATATCACGACAACTGCCTTAATTATTCAGTGATAGGTTTATACACAAAATTATCAATACGAATGAATATAAAGATATTTTGTATCATCAGAAAATAATTTTTGACGAAATACATGAAATTGTCCAAGGAAACAAAGTAAAAAAAAATTACAAGGAGTTTCTCTCATCGGTTGAAAAGACAAACATTTACTCATGTCATTTAGTAAGTCATATTGATTGATTAGTTGCAACTATTTAATAAAAATAAAAACTTATGTTCCGCACATTCATTTCATATGAACAATAAAATTCTATTTTGAACCGCCGTGTCTGTTAATTACTTTGATTCGGATCAGAGAAATAATAAGAAAAAAAAGTCGTATTAATTCAAGCTCAATATATATATTGAAAAAAAAAAGGGTCCCGCATACTAAAAAGGATGATAAAATCAGAAATAGCAATACAATACGAAAGTTTTACGCCGCACTGTAACTGTTCTTCATGAGCTCCGCTTCAGTTGCCATAAAAATAGATTTTTATTGAAAACCGGCCGGCGCACGCGCCGCCCAGTGCTCGCGGGGCAGGCGGGGGCGCGGTTGTTCAATTAGCGGAGCCCCTCCCGCGCCGCGCCGCCTTCAAAAACCTTCATACCTTTTTCGTATTTGGGGTTTCTGTTTCGCTTTACGATTTATCGTTAGGTCCAGATGTGAACGAAGTTTTGTATCATATTCATATTGCATATGATAGACCGAACGGATCGATCTTTTATTGCTTGCGGCCTACTTTTAGCGTTGTAGAGCTAGATAGAGTGATTTGCTCCGACAAAAAAGGCGGTTTGTCGAACCTATCTAGCTCATCTTGTAGGCGAATGGACGATCGCGACATCACGCCGGCGGGCCTAGCATGAAACTCTAGACCATTCTCTCTATAAGACTATCCCTTTCATTCATTTCGTTGCGCGAGAAGGATAGCCCTATACAGAGACTCTTCTTTAGGGCGTCGTGCTAAGATCGCAGATTTTTCATGCTTTGTTTTTATATTTTAAACTAGCTTGCGCTCGCGGCCCCATCTGCGTAGATACAGAATGAAGTCCTTCGTCATTTATATCGATCGATCACAATTACTGTATAGCTCCATCTCTCGATTCCAATCTCAGTCATTGATGTGTAAATTAAAACTTTGCGTAATTGCTAAAGGTTTTTCAATTTTCGCACAGGAGCCTAAATATTTCTGGGATAAAAAGTACCTAGTGTGTAGCGCAATAAGTCCATCTAGGTACCTTCTTAAGTAATATTAAAATTAACTGTATGGTCACTCGATTACTGGCGAGTAGAATAACAGAATTCCTGATCATTAGTTATGTATATACGTTTATGTTATTTTAGGTAAGTTTTTTATAAATAATTTTCAATTAGTTGAAAAAATACGTAGCATTATTTAACAGAAGGATAATGTTTTTAATTAGAATTTGAACGATACTAAAGAAATACCTACCTGTTATTTAATCAGTCAAGGTGGAATTTCTGCTAGCGAATGAAAATAGACACGCAATGTAATTTAACAATAGCTATTTCGGTGTCCCTAACCCCAGCTTTCAAAAACACTTTCAAACAGAGCTCTCGCTGCGGCATTGTTTCAGCTTGAAATAGCTTTTATTGTCCGTTCCAGCACGTAGCCACCGTTCATTAGACACAACTTTTTATAGCTCACGAAGTTGTTTACGTACATGCCAACAAAGGGATATTAGCGATTAGCGAAAATGTAGCAATATCAATGAAGATAATGACATTCTCTAAATACATACATTTAGTACTCGACGAATATCATTGTGGGTGGTTTATGGTTAAACCATAGATATAAAAATTCAAATATATTCTTTCGTAACTCTGTGTACTAATTCTTGAAGCCTGAAAATTATACAGCTGTCAAACTTTATTTACTATCTCTCTTATATATATATATATATATATATATAACTGGCTGATTGACTCATCACATCTCCGAATCCATAGGTCCGATTGACTTGAGGCATAGGAGTTACTCCTTTAGGGACGTAGACGCTAACTAACAACGAATTTTATGCAAATCCTATCCAAAACACAAATTTCATCATTCTATGTCTACGCGTGCGGAGCCGAGGTAAAAAGCTAGTACCACGATATAATCACCGTATTATCATCATGTATTTTTATGAAAACTTTATAATTGATATAAAGAAACTTCTTAAAGGGTGTTACAACTACGTACGGAAATCGTAAATACAATGTCAATCTATTATAAGCGTATCGTAAAAATATAAACCGCTTCACATTCGAGATATTGCTAGTTCACGTTCCGTTCTCTGGGAACGACAAAGTTGCGAACTTCTGCGGGCTGGATGAGAGCACGAACTGAGGTATTTTACGTCCCTTTGTATGCTTTGCGTTATGTTTCTTGCAGTAACCCTTGTGACCGCATAAAAAATACATTGTATAATGGAATATTAGATTTTCTGTGGAAGGAAGCGGTTTCTTATTCGAGCTTTATATTGCAAACTTGTTGTCGGTTTAATATATTCGCATATTAATCATTTAAATTAATGTGTCGAATTGTCTGTTTAGTATATAGAATTAAAGGGGCTGGCGCACGAGTTGACAAGTATGAAACACATAAAATAGGTAATACTTCCCGGACTGCGGAACTTAGCAGCTGGCGAGTGCGGATTACGCTTGACTTTTGCTTCTTGTTTTGTTTCCTTTTCCTGCGAACAAATCACGATCACGTCTCGAATCTCAATTTGGATTCGTAAATATTCATAAACTTCTCTCTCCGGCCGAATTTCACTTTCTCTTATTTACATGATAATACGGTAATTGTTGGCGCCCGCCGGGGCCAGTAGGCGGCCGGGCCTGACCATGACGCGTTGTCTGCCGATCTATCTGTATGTCGGGCATTTGCGGTTAAGGAGGTACAGGTAATTGACGTCGCTTCATTACTATTTTTATGAGGTAAAAAGCCGTCAATTAATGGACATGGCGAGTCGACTGCTAGAGTATTCTTCTGGCAGTTGACGATTTCGGCAAGAAAAATAACGACGTTATGGGTGTTTTTTTTTTTAGAGAAAAGCGTGTATAAAGTTTTATTAGTTTTATAAAAGTTTCGCTTTGTTTTTCAGAGCTGAAGACGAAGACAGTTCGCCAGTAACCAAAACAAAGTGAGTAATTTCAATAAATCCTTATCTTCATTACGGTTGCGTGCTCGGTGTACTCTCCAACACTATAGTATTATATATATTATATAGTATTATATATAGTATATTACAGTAGTGTAGTGTATTGGTCGGGTAAGAAGTGTAAATTCCCAGAAGAACAACTTCAAAGTTTTCATCATGAAAGACGTATCCTAACTTTCCTTTTTTACGAGCTGCGTTCAGATAAAAATATCGTTCATCCTTTTGTATCTCTTTTCCTCTGGGACTGGTTGTCAATTATAAAGAGGGTGAATTCAGGTCGAAGAAGAAAGAGAAGTAGTCAAACCGTACCTTTGCCTAATAATTGTCGTCTAGACGTCGTACAAAGCGTAACCGAATGCGGTGTGTGTTTGTGCAGTGAGAAGGACGGCGCGTCCCCCGCGGGAGGGGAGCAGTCCCCGCCGCCGGAGAAGGAGCGCGCCGACAGAGAGGACACGGAGAAGAGGCACGCGCTACCCCACAACGGCGAAGAGGAGGAGGCCGCCGCTGTCCAGGTGGCCTTTGATACGCTAGTGCATGAGTGTTTGTTTCAGAATTGTATAAGAGTGATGAAGGTCGCGAAGGTCGTGTGAGATAAGAGGCTGTGGTGATTAAATTTCGATCTGATTCTATCAATGGAACATTTTTTTTCACTTGTAATATTCACGGATTATTTCTATATATCTTTCTAGGGTGACGCACTTGATGTTCGAAAAGTCGAAAAGAAATTTATATGCGTTACCAAAGTGTAAAATCGTCTCTTTTTATTAGACAGCTATAAGTATTAGAAACGAAAAACCATAAGCCGACTGCTTAAAACACATCAAAGTTATGGTACAATATGAAAGTGAAAGTGAGATTACACTTTAATTTATTCATTTGAGAGAGTTTTCAAACGCGGAAAAGAGGACATGTTACATATATATATTTGAAAGAAATACCACAATTTTCTTTGTTAAAAAATAACAATAATGTCTACGAATACATCGTCTGTAACAAACAAGCAATCCTCTTATACAAGTACACATCAAAGACTTGCATTTTAGGAGTCCCGTCGTAGGTTGTGAAAATTTCCAAAGTACGGACCCCATGTTTAAATCAATGCACTGATGTGATTGAGCGTTTTTCTTGCCGGTTCCAGGACGACTTGTGCCACGAGGCGGGCCCCAACAGCGACCTCTATGCGGTGCCGGTCAAACTGCGGCACAAGCGCGAACACCCCGCGCCCACGACCACTCCCGCCCTGCCCCCAGGATGGGAGAAGCACGAAGATAACGGCTTCGGCTAACAGACGAACGATAGATGATAACAGGAAAATCCAAAACTTATTATTGAGTTTCTAATCAAATCAAATCAATAACGACCAAAGAATCTATTTTCACTCCTCTTAAGTTAATTATTCATGTGATAATAATGGTGAAGGGAGGAAGGAAAAGGTTGGCCCATTCGCTCTCCATCAGATATCTTCTCCTATTGTAAAAGGCCGGCAACGCACTAATAACTCTTCTAGGAATGCAAGTGTTTATGGGCGACGGTGATAACCTATTGTCTACTGGCTCGCATGCACTTTTGCCACTTTAAATGCCATAAAAAATATTGACAATTTCATTGATACTCTTCGCCCTTTCTTCTAGTTAAAACTACTGAAACATCTTACAGATAACGATGGCCCCTACTATTGGCACATAAAGAGCGGCACCATCCAGCGCGAGGTGCCGCAGATGCCGGCCGACTGCCGCGAGGGCAGGGCCTCCATGGCGCGAGATGAACTCCCGGACGTGGGCAAGTTCGACGTGATGACCAGCTCCGTGACCAGGAGTACCACCAGTTCTGCGTTAGACCACGTCGACTTGGAAGCAGAGAAGAAGAGGAAGGAGGAACTGTCTTATAAGTAAGATTTGTTTTGATATTATTTATGTGATTGATACATACGTGATTTCATTTTTAATTGCTATTCATAGGATGTTGTGTCTATTTGCGCTTCACGGTGAATTAATTGATGATGACAAAGTATAAATAGGAAATAAAGATATTACCTATTTGAATTATGAATGTGATTTAAAAATCTCTTTCGTGATCAAGAACTCAGTAAATGTATAAGATCATTTTCTAGGAAATACTCTAAAAGAAGTGCTATCAATTGTTATAAATGTTATCATGGGAAAACATGACTAACTAAGTCGTAGATGAAGTGTTCTTTACATAAAAATACTGTGTGTGCGATTCACACACGACAGAAGTGAAACTTCAGTAAATCGACAAAAGAATGAGATGAATATATATAACAAGGGTAAAAATGAAAGTGTTTTGATTAATTTTAAAAGATATTTTATATTTTATTTAACATATGTTATTTAATTTTAATTTTATTTTCATTTTTTTTTGCGTCGATATTGAAAACACATTTCGGCATTAGTTTTCGGCATCTTATAAAATTTATCATTTAGCACAACAAGATATAAAAATACTCACAAACACTCTTAAGTAATAACACACCACGTTGACTTCTTACTAAAAAGCTGTAATACGCAGCCGCATACAGTGTACAGTAGTATTAGCTCACGTACTTTTCACATATACTAACACACATTAAATGCTTAAATACAAGCAAGTATTAAACAGTGTGCAATATACATACATACCGACATTTGCTCTCTCGCTCTGGCTCACTAATTACAGGCGACTATGCTTAGAACATGGGAGTGGGGATGCTACAAAGCATGGAACAAAGAGGAAATAGTATGTATATTTCTGTCTCATTCTTTGCCGGCTTCATCCTAAACATTTTTGTATTTGTGTCTCTTACCTGTCATTTTTTCCATCCGGTTTGAAATCACAACGATTCTATAGAAGTTTCACTTCAAAAAAAAATTTCACTCTCAGATGATGACGAATTGAGCTTGTAGTTTTAAATAACAATATTTATAGCATTCATGCGTGCTGGTGTTTATCCGTCGTCCCTAACCCTGATGCATATGCACTACAAGAAATTGATCGTCGGAACATGCATTTGAATGGAGTTTCTGTATGTAGTTTGATCAGCAAGCTATACAATACAATAGCGACATACATATCGATAAAGTCCGCAGGTTGTATTGAAAAAGTTCACTCCGAGGTTTGTAACGTTCGACAGCAAATTTTAGTTTAAAGATGTATGTATTATATGCAATATACCGGGTGTATTTCAAGAATTTACGTTTTTCTTCAACAAAACACATCTATACGTCAATGTGAATTCATTGATGCTTTATTCTCGTTGTTGTATGTATTTAATATTTTACCTTTTTATTCAAAAATTTAGGTGTAACCACAGCTTTAACGGCGGCGTCGATGCGCCGGCGTGCACGTCACAATACAGCTTGCTTGCTTACTCCTATACAGTAATGATAGTACGCTCTGGTTTCCACTTTCGTCGAGCAGACTATTGCATCGGTTCGACCTGCAGCGACACGTTAAAGCTGCTCACACATTAGGAATTATATAAACTTTATGCATTATAAAAAAATATGCAGCAGAGGAACTACTGCATACCGAGAGATACAGATTTCGCTAATATATTGATTTTTCATATACAATTCCCACATTCGAAATACATGAATTCTTAAAATACACCTGGCATATGTATATTATAAATACTACTCTACGATACCTTTATAAAATATTCCATTTCTGAAGCATTTTAGATACATGTCTTCGACATTATATAACACTGCACTCATAATTTATGGAAAAACCATCCATTCTTCATTGTTGATTGTACATAAACGGTAATAGTGAGCAAACGCTTGCCCTGCTGATGACAGCCCATCGAGTTGATCATCCATAACTCAGTTCAATTTAAGTGTCTCAGGTGTTGATCGAGTAAATCATCATATTCATCACTGCGTCAGGGACAATGAATTCGGATAATGAGTGGTAGATTTGTAAAAGTTTGAACGTATTTCCTCGAGGCGACCGTTAAGTTTCTTAACGTTTTCTAAACTTCATGACGTTTATAATGTCAAATGACGTTTATAATCTTAAATAGTTCTATTCATCGGTAATTTCATGTCATCGCATTCGGGTGAAGTCTTATTATTTTAGGCAGCGAGTAATCATTGAGAAATCAAAAAGTATAGTTTTTATGTATTTTGATAAACGTCTCAGAAAAGAGGATTAAATTATTGTAAGAAAAAATAAATAAACAACGGTCAAGAAAACCGTATAAATGCAAAAATCTTATAAAGTGCATCAGTAGGGTTGCCTTTTGATTGCGTGTTAGGCAAAAAAAAACGTTGTTCGGCTTTTTACATTTAGCAAACAAGCGAAAAGTAAAAAGCCGGACATTAATACTGAGACACAAAATCCTTAATAATGTATTGTGTCCGGCCTTTTTACCTAAATATACGGCCAAACTGGCTGGTCGGTCCGGGCTATTAGGTTTGGCGAACTGGCAACCCTAAGTGAATGTATGTAGGTGAATCTGTTACTCGCTTGGTAATGTGCGCCTCGCGCGCACATGTGGATGTACATGCAACAAACACATAAACAATGCAAAAGTACTGTACGCCTGTCTGTCGTCACTTATAAAGGGCAAATGCCCGGTTATTTTTTTTTTAGTATATATGGTGAAAGATTAGTATTCTCATGTCGTCCAAAAGTAAATATCATTCAGATACGATATGTGAGAATTTTGAAAGTCTTATTAATATCATTATCATCTTATACTAATAGTACTCGGATATTGTAAAAGGCATAGAAAAATAAGTGTGTTTATGAGAGTGTGCACATAAGCACATGAATACAATAATACTGCCGTTTTTTTTTTTTATATTCCATTAAAATGATTTTGTTTTATATTTGGTGTAGACATTTATTATTATTTATTTAATTACAATAGCGCGTAAGTAAACTAAATATTCATAAATTTTGAATAATAAAAATATAAATACATAATGTTTATTTCACCAATACATATAGAAATCATATTATATTTCTCTTACAATATAAATGAATCACAATTTATTTTTACACTACACACGATAATAGCAAAGTCAGGTGTAAATGACACTCTTATAAGAAAAAAAGAGTCAAAAATTTATTGAACAGAACAAACTGAACTGAGCAGCCTTTTTTTGACTTACATTTTCAACATTGATTTAATTATGAATTCTAGACTTGTTCTGTTTCTAAACCGTGGCTAAAGAAAATTAAAAGTATCAGTGTGGGCACGTCTATACTTATTATTCTCATATATTATTTTTTTGCAAAATCGAAAAGGGAACCAACTACAAGTAGTGAAACGCAATTTGACCTTCTTTTATCGATTTGCCTGTTTATTGTTACGCGCATCACGCTAAAACCACTCAATCAATTCAAAATTTACTTTCTGATAAATACCGGGCTTAAGTCGAAGTAAAATTTAGTGTTTACTAGTTTTTGTTTATAACAATAGAACGCCCAACATATACATTATTAATTTTTTGCCATTCAATAGAACGGAATCGATGTAGTCGCGCGCATGCGTGTTCCAGGCGCCGCAGCTTCCCCGCCCGCGGCGAGCCGGAAGGGGGCAGGGCGGTGCGGTTCTTCGTGCGCTCCCTGGGCTGGGTGGAGATAGCGGAGGGCGAGCTGACGCCGGAGCGGTCCAGCCGGGCGGTCAACAAGTGCATCGTGGACCTCAGCCTGGGCAGGAACGACCTGCTGGACCACGTGGGCCGCTGGGGCGATGTGAGGGCCTTTTCGTATTAATGAACCTTTTATAGGCTAATCGTGTTGACTCAAAGGATCGAGTCGGCGTTGCTAAGACTTCAAAGTTACGTCAGAGTTATGCCGTTATATATTTAAATTATGTGCCACGCACACTCGCCAAACGAATTTTAACGTCACATCCATACAGATTCGATTGTCTTAAAATGATTGGCGCTCTGGTTTCGGAACTCGTAGCGTGTAGTCGATGTTAAGGGGTGTTTATGGTCTATTTTTCATAATTTTTTTACGAACCGATACCTATTGCCCAAAAGAGTAGGCAGAGAACACAGATATAACATGGTACGGTCTTCGTGTATTTGTCTTGTTTTGCTGACATCCATAAATCGTTTAACGTTAGCTCGTCGGTTTCGGTCACATAAAATTTTACCCTTTTTCAATACGCCACCGATTTGGTTTGAATTGGATTTTCTAGGTCAATCTTTGCAGACCCTTCATCACACACATTTACCCTATAAATTTGTTTTGTCAGTCCTCTTTCATTCATCCTTTCCAGACGGCCAAACCACAGCGACATACCTTTTCTATTCTAGTCGCTAAATATTTTAAACCATATGGTTTAAAAATACATAAAAAACGATTTCAATGTTGCCGATATTACGAACTTTGTCGTAAACCAATGCACAAAACGCGAACTAGAATGGTTCAGGAGAAGTTGGACTACGATGCAATTATGACAATTTTCTTAAAATGTGTTAGTTTTTTTTTTTAATTTAACGTTCGCTAATTTGACTAAAAGGACGTTTTGTTCTTTTATATATTGTATACAATAATTTAGTGTTTTGGATTATATTTATTACTAATGATAATAATAATCACATATACTACAACGTAATTAAGAGTTTTTTTATTACATACAAGTATTACTAAGTAATCAAATTTTTGGTTTATTTTAGCATTAAAATTTTCATACGAAACATTTAAATGAAATTGTATCTTCCACGACGTCCGAATACGGTTAGATGTCTCATAATAGTATTTCAAAGTTTCACTTGTTTTTATATAGCGTAGCGTCATATAAACCTACTGAAGACATTCAAATAATATACATATAAATATAGATATTGGTAGTATTTCTGTACAAAAACTTTTTATCTCGCGCGTCGCCAACTTTCGCCTAGTCACGCTTCCGTATATCAAATCACACTAGACGGAGCGACTTGTTACCTTTAAGCGACAAGTTGTAGATTGCGGTTTCGTCCCCATTGTCAGCTCTAATACGATATCAAAACTATGAACCTCTTTGCGACCTACGTGTATTTGCACAGATGGCAGTGCAACATTTGCGCAGTAGATCGTGTGACTGCAAAAGCCCCTTAACAGTTTTACGATCGGATGCTCGACGAAGAACGCAGCGTTTAGTTCGAGTGTGAAATATAGCGGATTAGTAATATGAATATTGTCATATTGTATTCGTTAAAGTCAAGGACCATATTTCCATACGGGGGTTGCTATTTATTTACCCGGAACGGGCCACATACAGAATAATATTTTAAAAGTAATTATAACATTTAAAAATGCAACTCCTTGGCTGTAGAATACAGTTTGTTTCATGTGACTGTTAATCGTTTTACCATCGTGGCGTCATTTTGAAAATTGCGTGTCCTTATCACCATGGATTTAACTCGTGAAAATTTTCATGTGATGATTTACGATTTTCGGCGTGGGCTAACTCAAAAACAGTGATCGATCAAAAACACTTCGAATTTTGGGGATAAGGCATCATTGAAAAACAATGTGTTTTATTTATGTTATCACTGGTGTAGTGAGTTTAATCGTGGGCGGTCTATGGTTATGGAGGTATTTAAAGAAGGTCGCTCTAAATCAGATGTATCACAAAATATCGATGCTGTGCGGGAACTAATAATGCAAGATCGTCAGGTTACATATCACGAGATAAAGGCGTGCCTGGGCATAAGTATGACGAGCATACATAAGATATTATAAAAAAATTTGGGTGTAAAAAAAACTTGCTCGTGTTGGCTTGCACACAACTTGAGCATTGATCAAAAACAAGTTCGTGTCTATTGGTGCAAGAAGATGATATGAAAATATAATCGCGGTACGTCAAAAGTTGTTTATAATATCTACTAAGGGATGAATCTTGGATCTATGCATGTATAAATAGACATGTGGTTACAGTGCCACTAGAGAATCGTAAAACGGTTAATTCGGAGTGGTACACGATCATTTGTTTGCCAAAAGTCTTTGAAGGCATAAGAAAGAACAACCGACAATGCAAAATCATTCTTCACCATGACAATACTAGCCGTCACACGTCGGCTGAGACGACTCGGATTTTGGAAGGTTATAAAATCGAATGGACGGGTCATCCGCTGTACAACCCAGATTTGGCACCCAACGATTTCTATTGATTCCCAAGCGTGAAGAATAAATTACGTGGTCAACGTTTTATGAGCCGCGAAGAGGCCGTTGATGCATTCAAAATGCACGTTTTTGGAGTGCCTCGATCAAAATTGAAAAAGTACTATAAAAATTGGTTTCAGCGTATAAAAAAAATGCATTGATCATCAGGGCGAATATTTTGAAAAGCAATAAAACCATATTAAATAATAGATGTTTGTTTCTTTTTTTTGATATAACGGACACATAAATAGCGGCCCACGTATGACCGTCAGATTACTTCGTTTTTTGACTACTAGAAACTATTTATTTATTAAATATCTGTATTAACTACGTAATATCGTATATTACTTACACATATATAAAAATAAGTTAAAAGGGTTTATTTTGTGTTATTTTCAATTTTGTGAATTATACATGTCCGCTGTATTTAACATTATTAGGCCTCTTATCGAATAGCAGATTTTTATCGTCAGATTGTGAAGTTTCAAACCACTTCATCGTTGCATTTCCAGGGCAAAGACCTCTTCATGGATCTAGACGAAGGCGCTCTGAAGCTGATAGACCCCGAAAGCCTCACGACGCTGCACACGCAGCCCATACACACCATCCGCGTGTGGGGCGTGGGACGCGACAATGGCCGGTATATGTTATTTTACAATTTAATTTTTTATTCTAATGTGTTCAAGAAAAAAATTAACGATATTAATTTTTCATTTCTCTCGCTGGCCACATAGTGAAAGGTGAGTAAATCGAGTTTAAATATTTTGCATTTAATGGAGTTAAAACTTATATTAATATTCTCTGGGCACAGGGTAATATACGGAAGAACAAATTCGAAGGCGGCGTTTTGTGCTTTTTTTAAAGAAACCTCGTGGTGTACTCAATAGTTTCACAGACATTTTTAGGATCCCGAACCTAAAGACAAAATAGAAATCGTTCCACGAACAACTAACGTCATAAAATTCGATGGCATGAAAAAAAAAACTATAAGAACTACGAACTTGTTTTTTTCCCACGATATTATGTATTAAAAACCCTAAAAAATTGATACGAATATTTAAAAATATACGCGGAACAAAACAGAATCAATTAACGCAAGTTGCATATTTCATTTAATTAAAGAAATCGGTTAGCGTTAATCGGCACGTTTTCTAAAACTATCTCAGCGCCATCTATTACAGCGCCACCCAAGTAGAACTTGATTTTTTCAATTGTATTTCTATAAAGAATAAATAAACAATAAAATTTAAAAAAATGCTACATTACTTCCCAGTGGCGATAATGGCTGTTGGCAGCACCAAACAGTCACCGCACTTCTATTTGAAAATGCAAACATCCTACTACATTATTACGCTAGCATAGTGGTAGTCTTTATTGTGGTATTAATTTTACCATAAAAATGACCCGGGAGAATGGGCTGATTTCTTGATTGATTGAGTACTAAATAAGGATATGAAAATGGCCTATATTTATTCTAATATAACCCTAATGTGCCTCTAAAAACCTAGCCACGGTGGTTTTCGACTTTTATAATTACTAAATATAACTGAGAATTGTAATCAGTAGAAATATCAAAAAAATTGCATATGAAGGATCAGTTTAAGAATTATACTGATCCTTTATTTTTTAAGTTTTAGACTAAGAGATACATTTAAGTAAATTTTATATTTCTTAATAAAAATTGGATAAAAAATACAATTTTAAAGGGACTTTGCGTACGTGGCTCGGGACCGTGTGACGCGCAAGCACATGTGCCACGTGTTCAGATGCGATGCGCCTGCGCGCGCTATTGCCAACACTTTGCGCGACATCTGCAAACGGATCATGATCGAGAGATCGCTCCAGCCTCCGCCCCGCCCCACAGATTTGCCTGCAGCCAGGCGACCTAGGCCGCTATCTGGTAGGTCTATCAGAATATAATATTCATAGGCAACCTTACGCGATAAACTAGAGCACTTGAATCCTCGTTCTCTTTTTCGCAAACTAAATACTCTTGTTGTCAAATTTGCATATTTAAGGAAAACATTTAAAAAAAAATTAAAATAAGCTGACATTTAGGCTGGCTGCAAATGGTGACAGTAGCCGCCGGAGTCACGATTTGGAAGCCAAACAAACGGCTTTGTGGACGTCAAGCAAGTTTTTGAGCGTAATATCTGTAATCGTATCAAGGTGTGGATTAAAGGAAAAAAAAAATGATGTAAAGCATTACGGACGGAAATTATCGCCTGTCTACAACTAGCCTTAGTTTAGAAACAAAACTATTACAGATTTAAAACTTTAATTTAACAAATCTAATTTATTTATTTTTGGGATTACAAAAAAATTAGGCTTGTGAAAATTATAATCTATTCTGCATATGCTTGTTCCAAATTGCATTTAAGTGGCTTATAAACAGTTGCTTTTTTAAATTGCAGGCGCATCGTTTCCGACGCCGATGGAGGAGCCGCGCAAGACGGTGCGCGCGCGCTACCTGGGCAGTGCGCAGGTGCCGCGCGCTACCGGCATAGATGTGCTTAATGACGCGCTGGAGCGGTTGGCAGCCGCGCGTGCCCCGTCCGCCTGGCGGCCTGTCGCCGTCGCCGTTGCCCCGTCCATGATCACCATCACCGAAGAAGGGGTAATTACACAGAACTAGTTTTTATTCGAGCCGTGGTGGTTCAGTGTTTAAGAACATTACCTTGGAACCAGAAGGTAACGCTTTTAATCCTGATCATTGTGAATTAATCGACGAGTTTTTATCTTAAGTAAATTTCAAACTATTCGCTTCGTGTCTCGGAATGCACGTTACATCTTTAGTCTCAGGAGTTGTCACCGCAGTGGTGATAATGGTTATCAGCAGCACCCAACAATCACTGGATCAGCATTACGGGCTTAGGGTTCAAGTTCTTAAATTTAAAATAAAAGGATTGACAGTGGGTGCAGCACTACAGTGGGGTGTTTAAAACCTGATACACAGATTTTGTTCCTTTATTCTTTGCAATGAATTTTAAGTATTTTAGACTCTGTTCGTTATTTGACAAGGGTCAGCGTAGGGTTGAAATCCATCTATATCCTACAACCCCTTGTTTGGGGATTGTCAAGTAAGGATCACAGAATACTGCACACAAAAAAAGACTAAAACTGCGACTGAAAACTCGAAATCGCTTAGCGCATGCTATTAGGTAGCTTTTATTAGGATGACGTGTCTTGTGCAAATTATCAAGAGCATTATTAGTAACTCAGCATACCATAACCCTTTATATTTTCAGCTAACTTTCTTCAAACAGAGTTCGAGAAAAAAAAACTATACTTTAGGCACATTCATACATGGCAGACATACTTTTTTAGGAAAAGAATAAACTAAGACCTGGATTAGATAATTATTTTTCATGAACTGACAGGAATCGACGCCGATCGTGGAGTGCCGCGTGCGCTACCTGTCGTTCCTGGGCATCGGACGCGACGTGCGGCGCTGCGCTTTCATCGTCCACACCGCCCAAGACCAGTTCGTGGCGCACGCCTTCCACGCGGAGCCCTCGTCGGGAGCGCTGTGCAAGACCATCGAGGCCGCCTGCAAGGTAACGGCAATGCGAAGGCACACGTTGAAACGCACCGGCTTACTACCATTAGGTTTGCTGGAAGTTGTCCGAAAATCTTGTCACAGCCATCTCATTTTTTCTTCTCTTTACACATTCCGTAGTCTGTATTTTACAGGCCTTTCAGCTAACACTTTTAAGTTTTAAGCTACTTACTCTTTTCCCTCTACGGTTGGCATTTCCGGACAGTGAATCGAACTTTTCATTTTTGTATTTTCCTCACTTCGTCAATCCCACGTATCGTGGTCGCTCGTACTAACGTTCGTCTTCTTAAACACAGTACACGTCTTTCTCGGTCCGTCTACGAATTACTTTTTATTGAGATATAGAAAATTAATTAAATCTACGTATGTACCACCTATTCCTCGTTCACATTCAAATACTGAAGGTTACCGCCTTTTATCCGATCTAGCTCTGTTGTTGTCGTTGTATATTAACTTTGACGTAACCGTAGCATAATAATAATATTTTAAGATGCTTTCTTGAAAGTAAATATAGAGGTTTTATCCAATAGAACATTAAGAAGTTCATGTGTAAAACTTCATCATTCACAATTACAAAAAAATCTTGTTTTCTTCCTATCATCAATTCCAGAAGTGTGCCTTTTTGTATTCAAAGATGTTTGGCATGCACCTTGACTAGTTGTATATTAGTAGAACTCGATTCCATTCTCATTTACTCTTTAGTAATTGGATTGGCCTAAAATTTTTTCAAATGTATGTTTTTTTTTGTATATCGACAGCGCCATTAAAATTAATTAACGTGACAATTCTTCAATTTCTATCTTATCTTGACGCGCAGCCAGAAAAGCCACCGATTCGCATTTTTCACATTCTTTACAGACGTTCTTTCTGTGGAACGTCACCAGCATCCAGGCTGGTTCAGATCCAGAAAAAAAATATTCGTGCCTGATAACATCATTTTTTCTTTTAGTTTCATTCCCGTATAGAATATCGACTCGATTATCTTCCATTGTCTGACAGACATAATCAAATGTATTTATTATTCACGCCTCCAAACACATTCAGAGCGTGGATTTAGTCAGTTCCTGTTTCGCGCTTCAACGGAAATGAGTCTGACTGTGGAGAACTTTAAATCCCAAACCAAATCACAAACTCGTCTTCTTAGAATTATTTGTCCCAAATAGGCGGCCTGGAGCAAGTATCGCGATGGAGTCTCTGGCAATGATTCTATCTTCAAAAAGAAATAATTTTGGGATCCCTATTTTTTTTTTATTGCTATCGTTTAGTGCAGGATGTCAAATGAAAGAAGAGAAAGTTCTGAAATTATTATTAATGAAATCAAAAACATTGGTTCTGAACGACAGAAAAACAGTTTTACAATATTTAGTTTATAAATACTAGTAGCTCTATCTATCGGTAGTTCTGAATATCAATCGTAAAGAACAAATAATCTTTTGATTTCTGCTATCATCAACGAAAAAATCGAGGGAGAAGGAATAAATATCTATAAATATCCATCATGTGGTAAAATATGAATAGGTTTGACGGATACTGTCATTCTAGAAGGAGCGATAAGTGGAGCTAGGCAGAAGTTTGGAGGACTTTCTTTATGTTTAACCCGTATATAAAAGCGGGACAGATTTGCTCACTTGGACAACATTTATAATAAAAAGCTATGTACTTATTATTACAAAATAATCGAGTTACAGCTTAAGAATCACTTTTTTTATTGAAAAGCGAAAGATAACATAGTCATTGTGTTTCTAGCACTTCTAATATCACAGAATTTGCATTTTTCATATATGTCTCTGTAATAAATTGAAGGCAAAATTGATGGAATTAAATGGTTATTGTTGCTCTGAAGTTTTCGTAATCCACAACGGAGTGCAATTGACGCTATACACGATGGAATCGATCGTGCATCTTTTCGCAAATATTCATAATTTTCTCCTTTTTTGGAACAAATTTGTCAAAGTAACTATAAAAAGTATTTCATTGGAAAAATACTTATAAATAATACAAAACAATATAGACATAATACAAATATTCGGCCAGACTGCCATCGCGAGCACCGTGTTAAACGCCTCGTGCCGAGCGCCGCACCCGTGCACATGACGAACTCGGATTCTGCCCCACGCTCGGCCTATGCAATGCAATATCTTTAAATAATTTATCTGGTCACTTACCTACAAATTATATTTGATATTGTCCGTTACTATTGTGACTTGATATGTCAAGTATCATTTTTTGTGATTATCAATCACAATATCAAGTTACATTTGTCTCTGATTTTCCATACGCGTTCTATTCACCTCTAAACAAACAAGGCAAACTAAGTCAAATTATCGCGTAAACGATATACAGAACGCAATATTATTTGCGGACTCGCAGGTTGGACTGTCAGGGTAAGTTTCAGTGTAAATGTTAGAGCCGTAGCAATGTCATCTCTGCAAACTCCTCAACAATAAATCATGTTTGCATATTCGATAGCTGTGAAAATAATAATTATTAAACACTTTAATATTAATCACATACAATATTAGTTTCGAAAACATCAATATCGTTAACGTAACACTTATAACAAAATACCTAAAGTTTCTTGGAAGGTCAATGACTGCGCGCGTAAATGGCGAATTAACTGGAGAGACGCGACGTTCACGTACGTTTGTTTGGGACACGACTGGCTTGGTAAACTTCTGGAACGCGTTAGGAGGCCACGGCGTGACACATGAATTTCAGCAAGGTCGCAAGGTTGTTACATCGTAAAATTTTGGAACACGTTCTAAGCAATTTTTCTCAGAAACGGCTACTTTAATCTTCAATGAATATGGTTTCTTTGGCAAAGTCGTTTTAAAAAAAGGAGATTATGATTATGAATATTATGAGTATAAGATTCCATATGGTATATATGGAAACGATTATGTGTATATATATTAGATGACCAATGAAATTATTTGAATAGAATGCATAAAAATATAAACACCACTAACTCAATATGAAAATATTTAACATCTTTCATTATTATATTTTATATTGCACCCTATTTGAAATTCTTCAGTTCCTTTACTATTGTATTTTTATAAACAAGTAAGTGTCTAGGTCTGTATTTTTTTTTCTAATGGAATCGTTTCGTCATTATAGTACAAAAATTGCATACGTTTAAATGTATAAATAAATAATCGGGCTCCCCGTTGCTTCCAGCTGCGTTACCAGAAATGCCTGGACGCGCACGGCGGCGGCGGCGTCGGGGGCGGCGGAACGATCAACGGCTGTGGCGGCGCTCCCCCCGCGGCGGGCACGCGTTCGCCCCCCGGCGGCGAAGCGCGCGCCACCATCGGCCAAACGCTGAAGTCGCTGGTCGGGTCGCTCACGGGCCGCCGGGGCTCCTGAACGCCGGGACTCCGTCACGGGTATGCATGTGACGGGGCATAGACTGCGCCCGCGCGTATCCACTGACATTTGTTATCGTCGAGCCCGATTTATACATCCCGGTCGCGATGCCGATCGCGATCGCGTTTCCATAGCGACGCAGGCTTCAGTCCAGGGGGGTGAGTCTCGGGCTGTATGATTCAATGTCTCATGTGGCAGTTGTTGTGCAAAAATATCTAGCGAAACCAGCAATCCGTAAATATCAAAACCAAGACATCTAGTACGGTACATTAGGTACGCAGATGCAAGGTATCTGACAACACAGATCACTGTTTTTGTCAAGCGTTTATCGTTTTTTCTATGTGACATAAGAATCACACTCTGAAATTGACCGAAGTCATTGAAAAAGTATCCTTAAATATGAGAATATTTTGAATAGACGCTTTAAATAGAATTTAAACTTAATTATCCCTTTATGTTGCTGTAATTGCTTTACAGTGGTTGATTATACCTTAAACCCTTGAGATTTGAGAGGTTCTTTGACAGAGCGATCAATATGTCATTGTATCCTTATAAATACTGTTAGCAAATGTAAAAAGAAAATCGGCCATGTGTGAGTTAGACTCGCAGTGATTTTAAATAAAAATAATAAAAAAAAAAATAATCCTGCCGTACTTATAGTGCGAAATGGAAGTTACATTATAAATCATCGAATTATAAAATTCTTAGTAACGCGGTGAAATTGAGCAACAGGATTTTATCTCACGACTATATGTCGTATTTTGTGGGAATTCTTATTATTTTATTATCGTAATTTTTTCTTGTGAACTATTAGTGAGACCCTATATTCTGTACGAAAAACATATTTGTACATCTCATAACATACTATAATGTCACGTAAAATACTAGTTGTAGCTATACCAAGATTTTCAAGAATTGGTAATTATCAAGTTTATTATAGAAAAAAAATACCAAAATAATTCACAAAATTAGTATTTACAATCATGCCATTTAGTAAGAAAGTAGTTTAGCCATAATAATTAAACAGCAAAGTTATTTTCTAATCAATCAGATCGCAGCATAATGCTCGCAATCACAAATATATCAAATCACTGGTTAAATGATGACTCATTGCGTGGACATGATAATCCATAACAATAAATGTAGAAGTCACTCCGTTTGTTTGCCCGTCACGTTTTCTTAACTTGAATCTTGGAAAAAACACGCTACTTTGTCTGTCCATCTATTGATCGATATGTTTTCTTATAAGTTAACAACGGTTAACCTGATTTTGATGAAAGCAGGTATACTGATAGAACACACGGTCGCGTAAAATGCAAGTTACTGTCTGTCTATCAAGAAATCGGAAAAAAGATAAAGACTGGAACCGGAAGAATAAAGACTAAAGTTTTGATAGAGATTACACATCTGTGTGTAATTACAATGAGGATAGCATTAAGAAATACCGAACTAGAATTACGTTAAGTAGAATATAAGCATAAATTTTTACATAAAGCTAAGTTCTCTGGTTTCGGAAGAAATAAAATGCTCAACTTTTCTTTGCTCGAATGCGTCACAATACCCTGTGTATTGTGACGCATTCAGGTGGTTGTCGAAAAATCGCGCATCGACGACTAAGAAAATCATTCCCAAACCGGACTCAGTATCGTCGTGATACTACTATAGATATTCAGTTATGAGATGTTTCTATTTATTTTTATTTCAGATAAGACAGCCCACCGCGCACCGCGCAGGCGCTATGCAGGCCGGCCGACAGTTACCGAGTATTTTCTTTCATACGTGCATTTACAACGTAGCAACCACTTTTCCTTACTTTTCTAACGCTTACAACTAAATCAGTCGTGTATGGCCAGAGATTATCAATACGTTTCATGCTGGAAATTATAAGAATCACGTCTTCAGCCCACTGTCTTATGAAATACTATACTATTGCAGATTATATTATAATTTATTGATCATCGATTTAATCAGTTGGATAACCATATAATTGATGTACAGACTTAAATCAAATCAAGAGGATAACTTATTTATTAATTAACAAAATTCATTGACGAACATTCTAGACAAGTCTGCACATCCATTTTAATTTTTTTTTTTTGCAATGTCGAGCGCTTTTCACCATCGCCGTTGAACGTTTCCATGGCTCGACACTGCATCGACTGCGTGAACATATCGATATAAAATACCGCTTACGATAAAAATCGTCCATCTTAGATGGATGTTGCAACTATCAAAAGTTAGCAGAAGACCGGGTACCGAAAATGTTCATTCGTATGACAAGCCGATGTGTCTACAGTAAATATTTGCAATTTGTTCAAGTTTATATCACCATCACGGATAATTTGAATGCGGTGAAATATTTATAATATTTCATGACAATAATTTTTTCAAGTAACCTCTCACGCTTAAAGATTCAACAAATAAAGAGATTGAGTTATTTCTCTTTTAAGTTATTCATGTTGATATAGACCATTAAGTCTACACATAAAAAAAAAGACGATCGCACTTTTATTTTTAAAAACTAAAGTCTTTAACCCGCATGCGTTTTATATGCAATGAATGACGACATGGTATATTGATCTTCTGTCTGAGATCTACCATAACTTTGTGGTACCTGGTCCATTATTAACTCACCTTGACCATGCACTGTTTATATATTCCCCACGCCCGTCCCCACAATTAACAGCGATAGCTTTGTATTATAGTCTTACGTGAGGAATAGCATTATTTAACTTATTAAATATATTATATAAGCCCTTGAATAACTTACGGTACAGTTCGCTTTTTGTGCGGAATCGACGTCACGTTTTCCACAAAACAAACCCTAGTATAGAATGAATCGTGCCGTCCCTTCTACATGAATTCATGACACTGCACGAATTTATGCAGAATTATCGAGAATTCTAAACGAACCCAATTTAATCCAGAAAATGTGTTTGCTTATTGACATAAAAATATAGGTATTGATTTTAATTTGTTATTTAGGGCTTTTTCCACCATCTTCTTTTTAACTGACTTGTAAAAAAATGACCTAAAATTAGTTTTGCATTCCATGTCCTCTTTTTAACTGTTTTTAGTCTTAACAACCGATAAAAGGAGGACGTGGAACCCAAATTTCATTCGAAAAATGACTTATTGTTAGAAGTTAATTTAAAAGAAGATGGTAGAATAGACTTTTAGTATGTTAAACTGTAGGTATTACAATAATGGCTATATTGGTATATATTGGCGGATACTGTCCTGCAATTTGATTCAATCTATGCGCGTGAGGGTGTGTCAATTTTTTTGATAAAATATCTAATTAAATAGTGAATTTATAATTTTTTTTTGTAAATGTTTTCACGTCTTAAAATCAATTCTTACATAACTGGAACCATGCCTACGTTTGAAGCGCTGAAAGGTCCGCTTAGTTTTGGAACGTTGATGTAATGATGTAACTAGATGATGATAACGAAACTCGAATGATGAAACGCAACTTCAAACAAATCGTTTAAAACTCTACGAGTGATTCTTCTTCCGCTGTTGAAAGCACACCTTGTGCGTGAATATCAGTCAATCCGTGAATCTTTCGACGAGAAATTGATGCGCAGAAGAAAAACGATGTGATTACCGTTCTTATATCAGGAATAATATTGACTATTGTATGCTAAAAATATCTGTCTATATTCAAGCCAAAATTGACGATTTCTCTATAGTTACATTTTGCAAAAGAACAGAACAGCGCGCCGAAACTGATGAAGTTAGCGACACGTGTAGTTATCGCGAAAAGGTTTCAATGCAGCTGACCAATCACGCGTTTGAGACTAGACGCGGCAAGCGTGGTTTCATATGAGACAATATGAGTACAAAACTCTGCCTCTGTGAGTTACCTGCAAACAATGTAATGCGCAGGTATAGCACTCCCCGACCCTTCCTTCTTCTTCCCCGCGTTCCTATTTTAGGTCGTTGCGGCGCTTTTGTGACTAACTTCACAGCGGCAGTTTCGTGCGTTGTACTGTACCTACAGATGTGGTTTCACCTCTTTTTAAGTAGATCCGTTTGTTTCGAGCTTTATAATTAATTCATCAAAACGATAAGGTCCGTGTTTACAATGTGCACCACACGAGGACGTGCACCGCGTTTTTTTTAATTAAACGTATGCTATCAGAACGTGCCCGGGCGTGGGTCTATTGGTCATGTCATTCCGTATCGATATAAAAATCTAAATCTTGTGATTTCACTACACAAGATTAAAAAAAAACAGTTACCGATTTTAACTAGGCCGATGGCATTTTAATTATACAATTGCGTCCATTTTTTTTTTGTTTTTTGTTTTCTCAACTGTAGCGAGTCTGAAGGCGACAAATGCGCACCCGAACGAATAAAAACACGCTGTTTGTAGGGATATTATTCAGTTCGTACTTAGAATATTTATTTTCATTCTAACGTATCGTACCGTATTAAGACGAACATTATCGTACCGTACCGTAATCTGGTGTACCGTATTCTTATATTGCCGTACATAGATGTGTAACTCTTGATGTTTGAATAGCCGTCTGCTAAGGGAAATTAAGAGGTAATATTAAGAAGTAATTAGGTAGCTTATTATCGGCTAGGAGATGTAACGGTTTGACAAGATTTAATGTATTCGGTTAGCCGTGTCTATAACTAATTAAGATTGCTGAAGATTTCTGTCAGATGACAGCACGATACGATGTCGGCGATCGAGTGGACAAGCGGTCGAACAAGCCAAGAATTTATTGTTAATGTTTCTCAAAAAAAAAACAATTGCGTCTCATTAGCACTTATAAATACTTATAGTCGAGATATAGGCATTTATATGTGCGAGTTGGTGCGAACTTTCATAAAAAAGTCAAGTGCGAACGTTTCATAAAATAAAAAGTCAACCGGGAAATGTGTTCGAGCATGAGCGGGATGTTACGATAATATTGCAGGGCAAACAAGAAGTGGAAAATTAGCGACTTCCGTTTTCGACTCGAGCCGTGAACGCCGTGGGTTTTTTATCGAAAACCGAAGTCGACGCCAGCACTCCGGCTGATCAGGGCAGACCGGAGTAAGGAGTCGATGGTGAGACATCGTGTTCGTCTGCCTTTCGAACGGATGACGTACGTTCTGAGACGGAGAATTGTTTTTAATCGTTAATACAATATAGCTATCGCTCGGTTGACACTTATGTAATCCGTGACTCGATATTTCTGTGACACAACAAACGTATTAGTTAAGCGCGTGTAAATATTTAGAAGGGGTTCGGTATTTAGGTAGCGGTCCGAAATAGGTACACGACTACAACGTGTCGGATAGCACAGCGTACCATGTTTGATGGTCTATTCTGCACGCGTTCCTCGACAGGGGGCGTCGCGACGCTGGGAATGTTTCGATTCGGGTTTTAGAATGTATCCATTTTGAGAGTGGAGTGTGTGTCTTTTAAGTGTTACTACTACCTCGCTCTCGTTCACCGTCTCGCATGTATGCCTATGAAATTTGCATAAAGAGGTCGCCAGGGGGCGTTTAATATACATGAAAGTATTCATGAATATAAAACGCGAATGCTTATAATCGACACAAAATAAAATCAGACTCTCTAGATATTGTACCGTTTCTCGCTTCGACGGATATATCAATATTATAGTGCGAAACGATTAAAAAATATAATTATAAATGTATATCGTGATGTCATTATAAGAAATTAGAACGATATGTAAATGTAGAAGTGATACTTTAATTTTCTTTTCCTCGTATGTATATACTAATAGGTAGGTACATGTAACACGATGGTGAACTTCAAGAGACGATGGTAATCGATTTTTTTTTAATTTTTGAAAGTTTCATTAGGATGATATTAGAATTTAAGATTAAATCGAAACATCCCTAGAACCCTGAACCGATGTTGATGAAAGCGGAAGGAAACCATCAATGTGTTGGCACGAGCACGGTATGAACTATATATATATATATATATATATTAGTGTATGGACAAAAATTAAAAAAAAATAAACGTTATTTTTGCTTAAGCTAATACGAGACCTATATGTGACATATATTGCTAAACGATATCTCGATTTAAATTGCGTATGCAAATAAATTATTTATGTACGATAAGCTTATAAAATAATTATAAATTGTGTATTTTGAAAGACATATTTGTGTATTTTTAATTCAAAAATAAATAGTTAATGATACCTCGTCGTCGAAGGGTTTAGCAACATTGAGCTTTTAGAAAAGAGTATATTATATATTTAGCTATTTAATAATTATTAACTACACTTTGCACTTATAGTTTGCAATATCGGATAAATAAAAAACTACAGTAATCATTCCTCGTATAATTAATGAATAAATACTTTTCCTTTTTATTGTCCATGTATCATGTAAACCTGTATAGAACTAAAAATTGTTTCGGACGCATTTCGATAAACGCCATTTTCCTGTAGCATCTATTCAAAATGGCGGACAATGTTTGTGTATGTTTCAGTAATATTTTTGTCGATTGAAAGAAAAAAAAAACTGTTTTAGTAAAATAATAAGAAAAATTAAACAGACCATACAGGCATATAACAGGAGTATCTGCCGAAATGGACTGCGGAATTCGGAACAGAATCGTTTCTTGATTTGTTTATGTTAATTTAAGCAAAATACAAGGATACAGATGTTATGCCTGGGACCTATTGTATTATATAATTTTTGGTGAGTTTAATATGTGTGAAAAGTTGGGCATGTAATTTTACTGACCGTGGGAAGAATTGATAAATTTTCTAATTTTAATATGGTTATGAACCATAGACAATAATATAATTTTTCCCTTACCATAGCTACGGTGACTACCGGACAAGGGTGAATTTTGGGCTGTCAGAATGCTATTTCTCTAGCAGTTAACGAGATTCAATATTAAATATTCATTCTAACATTCGAATTGTTTATAATGTAATAATAGAAATATTAGGCTTAATTTAAAGGAATATGTAACTAATTATAAGGGTGGCGCAAAAAACGGACAATTTTTTTTCGGAGTTTCTTATAAAAGAGATATGCTAATTAATCATTTTAAAGATTCCTCTTAAAAAATCAGTTAAAAAAAAATATTTAAGGGTTACGTAAAGATTTTTAATGATTCCATAAATAATTAATATTTGATTTTTTTTGCTCGTTACAGCAAAATTTTGTACATCAAAGAAATAAGTTTCTAAAATTTTTAAATCAAATTAGAAATTTTTGAAAATCTCATATTTTTTTGCTTTCGATGTTTTCGAGCATTTTTTTTAATATTTCATATGAGGTATTAATTTATATTTTTATTTTCTGATATTTTAGTAATTAAAAAAGAAATCGAATTTTGACTATTTTTGGAAAGTTTAAATATCTTGAGCAACTCTTAAATTTTTTTTTTGAGGTGATTTTTGGAGAGGATTCTTAAAAATGATATATTAACATATTTCCATACGAGACGCGAAAAAGAATAGTTGAGTGTTTTTTTGCGTGTCCCCACTAATTATGAAGTTATTTTCATTGAGTGCAGTATTCCTTAAACCGAGTCTGCATTCACAATTAGACTTAGATAAGAGTTATCGGCCACCCTTACAAACATAAACCTTTTATTTCATTAAGGATCTTGTCAATTTTTCCCACGGATCCCTAGGGTAAGATTTAGGAAATCACGAAAAAGCTTCGAATACGAGTAATATATAGATATGAGTGTCGCTTCACACATCCAGTATACATACCAGAACACGGGAGCTGTTTTCCAATACGTAAATAACTAGTGTTTAACTACCTAATTATAGCAAAAAAAAAAAATGGTTATTTATACAAAACGGATCGGTGCATAGACGCGATGTGTCGACGTAGACGCTTTTGGCGGGACGAGAGCGCGCGGCGGCGGCGGCGCGACGAACTGTTGTTGTCAATATTTTCTATAACGTAATGTTTATAGGCGTAGGCGTAGCTTTGGGACTATCGTTTTGTGGCTCACTGTTGATATTCTAAAACGACATATTGTTAAAATACGAAACATATAACTGTCATCGCTTCAAACAGCTTAAAAGCCTTCGAACTGTGGCTTTTAATGAATAATTTTGTGAGATTAATAAAAAAAAAATATTATTAAATAATCCATCGTTTCATTTCTTCATTTCATCGTTTCAGTTTTCAGGCCTGTCGACTCATTTTTTTTTTGGTCCGGTTCCTAGTACCCGCTGCTGACAGACACACCCTGCCCAAATTTTTCATTTCAGATAGACGCACTTCGATCTTAAGCTCCCCAGTGTGCCTTTGGGCCTGCTAAAAATCGTGGTCATCAATACGGTGACAACATCCCTGAAAGATGGTTTAACGTATTTTCCAGGCAGCTAGATAAAAAAAAATAATTAGATTGCCATTTAAGCGAATGCAATCTTCATGACATTAATGTAAAGCCGAATTAACCCTACACTTGCTATGCGTTTTCATACTAGTCTTGTGTACAGTAAAATCTTTCTGACTACGCTGACACTGTATTACCGTTACGGTCCGGTCTGCAATTAAATTTAGTTCGATTGGCTGGCAACCTCAGTAATGGACCATAGATTTAAAAACGCGATCAGTGGAATGTGTTGTCGGACCAAGGACACCAGTCTTTCATAACAGCAGCAAAGTTGCTGAGGGTACGACAAATTTTCTTGGGCATATTTTCGATACAGACGAATTATTCCATTTCTTGATCCGCCAGTATACATACTATAACAGTGTTTTCGGCCGAAAAAAATTCTCACACGACAAATATTCAATATTCAGACAGTTTTCAAGGGGCAAACAAACTTTACACATCGGAGAGCCCAGCGGTTTGTTGGCGATCCTTAACCTACACTGGGTCAGGGTGGCGGGCTCAAGGTCCCAACTTTTTAGTGTGATATAAAAACATTAAATCACAGAGTAAGCAGGAACGCAGAGTACGCCCCAGCAATGAGGTGATTATAATCTGACACAATAGAAAAGGATTAAAATCATGAAATCATCAATGTTATCAGAAGTCACGTCTATACACACATAGTGGTCCAGGTTGATGATGCTGTCAATAATTCAATATTCATGCAGCACACGTGGGTATAGGATGGCGGTAGCGTGAGTGGTCGCAACTGTTACTAATATGGGATAGATAATATGGGCAGCTTTTCTCGCTCTGTGCTGTTGCAATGTCACTAGGCAATACTTTGAAATATGACGCCTGCATACAACGTGATTATCAACACTATATTTATTGTTGGTGGAATTAAAAATTTTATGTTCCTCGGATATGTTCATTCGTCCTGCTTGGTTGAAGATTAGTAAATGGATTACATCAACAATCTTCGGCTATGTATATGTCTTGCGTTAGGGCAGATAGATAGTTGCAACACCTTTATACAAGGGCTGCTATATATGTGTCCGGAATATCAAAAAGAAATAAACATCTATTATTTAATATGGTTTCATTGTTTTTTAAAATATCCGCCATGATGATAGATGCGCTTTTGCATATGTTAAAACCAGTTTTTATAGCACTTTTTCCAATTTAATTGACGTATCTCCAAAACATGCATTTTGGATGGATCAACGGCCTCTTCGCGGCTCATAAAACGTTGACCACGCAATTTATTCTTCACGCTTGGGAATAAATAGAAATCGTTGGGTGCCAAATCAGGGATGTACGGCGGATAACCTGTCAATTCGATAAGCTTCCAAAAAGCGAGTCGTTTCGGCCGACGTGTGACAGCTAGTATTGTCATGATGAAGAATCATTCTGCGTTGTCGGTTGTTTTTTTTTTATTTCTTCAAAAACTTCGGCAAACGAATGGTCGTGTACCACTCCGAATTAATCGTTTTACGATTCTCTAGTGGCACTGTAATCACATGTACATTTATACCAAAAGAAACAGGTAACCGTTTGCTTAAGTGTTTTTGGCACGAATCATGTTGTTGGTTTCGGCACCTCTCGAAACACCCACAACGTTGACTGTTGTTTAGTTTCAGGGTCATACGCATAGATCCCAAGATTCATCACAGGTGTAAATATTAAAAACAAGTTTTGACGCACCATGATTGCACTATTTTTACATATTTTTTTTTGCACCGATCGACAGGAGTCTGTTTTTGATCAATGCTCAAGTTGTGCGGATTCCAACGCGTACAAATTTTTTTACAGCCCAATTTTCTTGTAATATCTTATGTGTGCTCGTCATACTTATGCCCAGGGACGCCTTTATCTCGCGACATGTAACATGACGATCTTGCATTATCAGTTCCCGCACAGCATCGATATTTTGTGGTACAACAACCGATTTAGGCCAACTTTCTTTAAATTCGTCCGTGAGCATAGACCGCCTATGATTAAACTCACTAAAGCAGTGATACACAGTGGTTTTCGATGGTGCTTTCGATCATCAAAAGTCGAAGTGAGTTGTTCGATGCACTGTTTTTGAATTAGCCCACGCCGAAAATCGTAAAAATCATCGCACGAAATTTTTCACAAGTTAAATCCATGGTGATAAGGACACGCAATTTTCAAAATGACGCCATAATGGTAAAATAATTGACAGTTACATGAAATAAACTGTATTCTACAGCCAAGGAGTTGCATTTTTAAATGTTATAATTACTTTTTAAATATTGTTCTATATGTGGCCAGTTCCGAATACATAAATAGCAGCCCTCGGAAAGATAATTGCATTACAAGTGTATATAGATAGCCATATGTACAAAAATATCGTCGTATGCGTTTTTCACCTTATCTCTCATGGGGTGTGTAGTGTATGTGTAAGCGCATGCGAACTTTGACTGCACAGGCCACAGGTATCTGCAGCACGCTCATTGGAAATGTTTTATCAAGATCGAGTCAGCGCTGATTTTATTACGCGATTCATAAAGCGAAGCATTTGATAGCGCTTTACGACCGGAAAAAGTTATTCACCTCTTGCCAGGAACTTTCGTTAGTACATGAAAATGGGAACTTAACATTTCACAGATCATTTAGTGGAGATTAATTCTCTAGGCTTCAAAACAAGATTTAATGTAAAAAAAAAAAAAAACGAAATAGTTTGTTTAGAAAAAACGGTTTCAACTGGAGAACTGGAGTACCGTCAAACAACTCTGAAAATCATAAAAACACTTGTGAAAAATCCATTAATTTAGCCTTTTTATTAGCTTTACAATAACGCAAGTAGGTTCATCTTGAAAAAGACTGTCTAATTCGATGCCTTTAAATTATAATTAATAAAAACATAATTTTATTGGTCAAAAGGGACTCTCACAAACAATAACGCTCTCTAGTAGTAAGTAAATGTATCTATTCATTACCATCTATTTCGAAGAGATTGTGTTGTAATAGTTGCAATAATATATTCCAGATGGCACTTCTAAAATTTTTTGTACGAGTTGTAATTAGAGTATTTGTTGAATGTGCTTTACCATAGAATTTTTTTTTTTGTATCCTATCAAAATTTAATGGAAAAATTATGAGGCGTGCACCTTTTTTCTATTATTATCAGCAATTGCAACACACAAAAATAAAGCAAGACTATATTTATCTTTCGTGTAATTTTCATAACCGTATAATCACAAGTAGGGATAACTAATCATTTAGGACAAGGACACTATTTTGAAATCATTCTTTTGCTTAATAAAAATTTTACTAAACACTGTAGGAGTTTTATTTACATTCTCTTTCTCGTTATAGTCTAAGATCCGGCATTAGAAAAATGTACCCTCATCTATTAATTGAATCAAATAATGTTGTACAGGCTGATAACAATATTATAAATTCATGACAACAATGTCTGCCTATAAACATTAATGAATTGATTAATCAATAATTAATTTTTTGCTACTTATGTTAATTGCACATCACAAGTACAAAACTTTCGAATATGATGTTTTACACCTTATTACAACAGCTACAGCTACCTGTAGCCAGGTGTAAACAGGTAGACGAACCAAATTTATTTCCCTCACCTGTTAATTAAAATAACATTAACACGTATTATGTAAAGTTTACAAAATTTTAAATATATGTATAACTGGCAGTTACCATAAAATAATTTGCAGCTTACATAAAAGAAAAATTAAGTAATTAATGTTAATAGCAGCAGGACTACGGTAACTGACATTGTTCTCATAAATTTATAATATTGTTATGTGCCTTAAAACGTTCCTTTATTCAATTAACAGATAAGAGTAAACATTTCTGATGACGAATTTTAGACTATTAGGTATTGAATACATTTTAAAGTGTATTTTAAAGACTAGTTGTAAATAAAAATGTACTTCACATTAGAGCGTGAAATATGGTTAAGATATGGTCATACCATTAAGTTTTCTAATTAATGGAAGTCGCTACATGGGTATGGGAAATGGGAACAAACACACTTTTTTTTAAAATAAGCTTGCATTTCACGGTTTTCGAAAATTCGTACCCTAAATATGGGTAAAATAGTGGTTAAAATTTGTAGAAGAATACCGATAAGTGTTTGAGTAAAAGGTATAGTGGTTCCACTACATTTCCAGTCAAATTGATTTTATTTTATCTTAAGGCTTATATATATATGAAATATTATTTTCTATCCGTGGTGATATGGACGAAACCGTTTAGTAATCAAAACACAACTGAGTTTCTCTGTAAGAAAAGAAATGACATTTAATGTTATTAATCGCAATGTCGATTCCAAAATCATAATTACGGTTCATGACATAATAAATATCCGTGTCGCGATCTGTCATGATGACACGAAAGAAAATTATAGTTTTCTTTACATATATACCTACATACACCTCAAAATAAAAACAGGTATAGTTATTTTAAGCTTATACATAAATGAATGATTTATTGGATCTAGTGAATTAAAAGCGAAACTGGCATTGAAATCAAAATTGGAGTCAGAGTTAAAAACAAGATCGTGTTAATGGAAACACGAGCAAATGGGTATTGAATAGAAGAGCTGAAATAGCATTAATAACGAGAGCGGGGCCGGGAACGTAATGTGGAGCAGAACCGAGACTAGAACTGGAATTGAAAACAAGAACAACATCCGGACTGGGACCACGATTGACAAGGTTGCAGTAGCTCATTTTTTTTCTTTTCAAAAAAAAAAACATAATAGAATAAAGATCTTATTCGCAATTTCTCCACCTTTTCATTGAGAAAATATGATTTAGTTTCTTGTTTGAATATTTAGCCTCATGTGAGTGGGCAATATTCCAAGAACTTGCGTTTAACATGATAAAACGTTAGTTTGATTGCGAAAAACAGTCGTTTGGAACGCAAGGAAAATAGCACAATAAAGAATTAGTGTCGAAGGGTGAACTTCGAGACAAGTAGATTAACAAGATTTTATTATAAAAATGTGTTTCTAAGAAAGAAAAATATTAAGTAAATAGTATTTATAAAAATAAATGAATATAAAGAAGTCTCCTATCCAGGATAGTGTTGCCGTATCAATGTCAACGATTGTTAACAGTAATATATAATATAATAATAATATAAACTCACGCCTACTTCTCAGAAGGGTAGGCAGAGACTATAGATTTCCACATGGTACGATCTTTGCATATCTCTCTTGCTTCGCTGCATGCATCAATCTTTTCATGCAAGCTCGTCGGTATTGAATGCTTAAAATTTGGCCCTTTTTTAATGCGTCACCAATTCGGTCTGCATAGGATTTTCTAGCACAACCCTTGCCGACCTTCGCTCTATAAACTTGTATTGTCAGTCTACTTTCCTTCATCGTTTCCGCATCGCCAACCCATCACAACATACCTTTTTCAACTCTAGTAAGTATTTTATCACTTCTTTCAAACCATACCGCTCTTTGACACCACTTACTACATTTATCTTTCAAAGATAATCCACGTATATTACACAGAGATCGCGTCTCCATAGCACTATAGGGATTACGACTCCGTTATGGATAGCCGAGCGCGCTTGTCGTAAAACACTTTTTATTTATAAGCAAGGCATATGGATAGTAAAAAAAAACCGGACCAGCGCGAGTCGAACTCGCCCACCGAGGATTCCGTACAAATTTGCAGGTACATATTATAAATAGTTCAGGAATCGATACTCGCAGTTTTTTCCAAACTTTTCTAGAAATTCAGTTTCCAGAACCTATAATTACATACTTATAGGAAATTGTAGCTATACTGACAATTCATACCTAAATTAGTTAGGTAACCTAATCAGTTATTTTTATGATTCAATTAGAAATGTATGATTTTCAGATTTTTTCCTATACTTGTAGTATAAGACGGTATTACTTGCCTAATTTCATAGTTCTAGGTCAAAAGAAAAAACCCCTATAAATTTTAATTCCCTTGAGTGTTAAAATATACGTTTTTTGCGGCATAAACTGCCGTATTTTTTTTTAACGTTAACTTAGAAGTTTGATATTTTCACAACTTCAAGAAACTGTAAAATTCATATGGTTTTAATTTCAATTAAACACCTCCACGCGTTCTTGAGATACATGGTCTTGACAGACAGACGGACGGACAGATAGACAACAAAGTGATCCTATAAGGGTCCGTTTTTCCTTTTGAAGTACGGAACCCTAAAAAACTTTAAATTCATCAAGCAAGGCCCCATTCACTCTCCTTTCAATATCTCGGTATCATGTTTACTGTTATTTGTAAACAGATTTCCCAAGTATACAACTTTTTACATTTTTTCGACTCCTACCTTCTATGTGTATCGCATTCAGTCGTGATGTCGCTTCTTTAAAACCTATGATCTTAGTGTTGTTCACATTTACTTTCATACTTTATATTTTTTTTAACAGATTTATTCATTTTAGTTACCATCTCCTGAAACTCACACGCCGACGTCGTAAGGATTACTTTGTCGTCGGCGTACAAGAGATATTTGACAGACAGCTCATCCCTTATTTCACAATCATACTCTTTCAAATGAAACTGACAGTTATCCTTGAATAGTTGCGGTGAAGCTACACATCCCTGTCTGACGTCCATGCGGATGCCAAAACAGCCAGTGTATGCCACATTTATTCTGAACCAAGCACTAGTTTCTGTATAAAGATTGCAGTGCCCGTATGAACCCAGTATTTATACTATAGTACATAGATAGGGTTCTCCATAGATCAATCCTTTTCATTCTATCATCATTTTCCAGATCTACGAAAATACAGAAGGCTTTTTGGTGACGGTGAAACTTTTTGTGACAATTTACAGAGAAAATACTTGGACCATACACCCAGATTTTATTTTCTATCCCATTCACAAATCTTTCAATCATGACTTCCTAATGCAGTTTGCCAACTCTAATACATGTAGAGCCAATGCGAAAGACTTACAGTCCAAACTCTTCAATCTGAAATAAAGGTTATAAGCGGGTATGGCGCATCGGCAGTGGGCCCATACGGACAACATACAATATATTAATATATTCACACCTATATTCATGTAATCGAACAGGATTGAAACGAGCATGTGCTATTAATTATAAATATTTATTCATAATAATTACAATCGGCATAATTTTAAAATATACTTTCTTAATTACAAAATGAAACATTTCCAAATTGGCCCGACGCGACGTACGACTCAAAGCCCGCGCGCCGACTAAGGCCGCTGCCCTAAACGTTTCATATTAAAAATAAATTTGATTCCGGTTTGGTGTTCAACTAATTATTTCCTTTTTTTTCTGGCCTATTTTTTAATCTATACAAAATGTGACACCGCCCCCTCACGTCTTACGACAGCCACTCGGGAGTGCTCGGCGTGTCAACGGCCGAGGTGCGGTGGCGAGACTCGATAATTAGTGTCCTTGTAAGGGCAGTAGGGTCCAAGCGCGGCGTCGAGTACAAAATTAAGTTCAACTGCGAACGATCATTCCCTAAGTCAGCCTGACGAATGCCACGTGAGCTGCGTGCTCGCGTGCGCAACAGCCGAACAATTAATATATACATCATGATTAACAATTAGATCGTTTCCTGGAGCTAATCTGCGGTCTATTCTCGAACGGATGTGATTTTCAATCTGTAAAGAAGAAAACGGACGTTGTGACGGATAAAAATAGAAATACGGCTGTATTAATATACGAGTAATAGAAGTTTAAATAAATATTTTGCAATGGCGATTTGTACAGGTTTCGATGACGCCATATTGAAAGAATACATAACAGGATGTCTCACAGAAATGCCCTACAGAGGATTGCGATTGCTGGTACGATTTTTTTCAAGTTACAAAAGTTTGAGACATTGATCGAAAATACAAAAGAAAATCAAGGTTCGAATGTCATATGCTTTGATGATGTTTGATTATAAGATCTATTAGCTGTATAGTTTCCTCATTGCGAAAAATCACACGGGATATTCTGCAATTAACGACAGAGATCTTGGAGCAGATCTTTACTACTGACCTGTGACAGCACTACAGCCATCCATGTTGTTCAAAGAAGTTTGTTCTGCAACAATAAGAAATAAGTTAAGTGGTTTTTATACTGTTTAGGCATGCGTTGATGTTGCATCTTATCCCTTTTCCGTTTTCCATATTAAATTACAATTATACAGTTATCCGAAATAAACTCTTATCCATTTATAGTATGATTATAATTTATAATTCTGATATCATCCTTGACAAATAAATAGACTAATAGCCAGCAAAATGAATGATTACTTTTTAATTATATGCAACATTAAAAAATAAAAAGAGATATCAATTTTAGAAAAATAGATAACTACATGAAAGTATGTCAAAAACATATTTGTTTAGCGATATTAAGAGCTAAAAGAACACAAATCAAAAAGAGACAGATAAAAAGAGACTAAACGAAAGGAGGTTTTTCATGAAATAAAACTAAAAAAATTATCTGATTAAGCGTTTTATTTTTGGAGTGTATTACCTAATTATGAAAGTAGGCTAATTTAGCAATTAATGTGGATGAGAAACAAAAATTGCATTTCTATATTATTTATAGTAGATATAAGGTGATACAGAATAGCAATGGTAAGAACAAAATGAAGAAATTGAAACAATTTAACCCATCACCAAATTAAAAATAAATTATAACAATAGCAAAAGCAATATGTACACACATTTTATGGCTTTAAGGGGCTGTCCATAAAATATATTAAAATTTGTCTAATAATACAATACTACTTTGGCTAATGGAGGAGTTAATGCAATTTATGACAATAGTTAGTATACAGACAGTATTTTCACATTTATAAGACTCTGAACAATTTACTGAGAGTAAGACATATTACTAGAAGTAACGAGTGATACCGAAAGTTTAATGAAATGTCTATTTGAAATTATGAGAACAAAATATATCTAAATATAATTCAATATATGTCCGACAGTGTGTTGAAAACCTATGTCATAAAAGATAATATTTAATGTCATAACAATAATAAAATGTAATATAAAAATTTGCAGTATGTGATACATTTTATATTTTCCCAATAAGTCATACTATAGTGTATCATATGTTTTACGACCACATATTTTGCATTTCTTTTAAAGCTCATTTCACTTATAATTAAACTACTTAGCATTGCTCATGAATTTCATCAATATTCAACTAGAGCGACAATATGTCGGAGACAGATAATTTAGATAGATTTCGACTCACAGGGAATTGAATTCAAAAGCATTTTACTGACTACGCTAAAAGATTTTTCAAACATTTATTTACAGAATGAATGTCATTATTATATAAGTTCTTACAGATTTTGGATATATATACATACATATGATTCTGACTTGGATCTCTATATTCTGACTTGGATCTCAATTATATTTGACTAGTATATGGAACATATTCTAATATATTGTTGAAGCATCTGTTACGTTGAAGATTCTAACTATTTTCAATTTTCGACACTTTTCAACATTTTCAACACTATTGATACTTATTCGATCAATCAATCGCAATTTCTGGCAATGGTAACATTCATATCATTAGAGATAAGTCAGATTTTTGGTTTGATCTGGATTTACCAATGTCGCTTCGGATTTCATTCAACCTTTGGTGGTCACGATTATTGCCATCAACATCTTTGAGATCACGACTATTGTCCCACATCACCATTTTTAAACTTTTCTTGCCAGGACTAGTGTCCTTATACTATCCAGACACGATAATTAGACAACTGCGCGGGAAGGATAGTGCTATGAGAGATATGTTAACATTAATACGGTTAGATTAACGATAGGCGCAAAAAAGCAAAATCTATCACTTGTTCAACTCTTCTATGTATATCACATTCGGTCGCGTTCTTGTTTCTTTCAAACACTATGGCCTTAGTCTTGCTGACATTTACTTTCATACCTCTTTTCTTAACAGAATCGTTCATTTTAGTTACCATCTGCATCTTGCACGCCAACGGCGTGAATTTGACAGCTCATCTATTCTTATTCTACAATCATACTCTTTCAAATCAAACAGACATCTATTATCCTTGAATGGATTGAATAGCTATGATAAAGCTATAAATCCATGTCTGACATCCTTGCAGAATTCAAAAAAATCAGTGTATTAGCCCCATATTGAATAAAATATATTTTATATATTTTTTATTTATTCATTAACGCAGGCACTGGAGTCTATTGAAACAGATTGCAGTGCCCATATCAATCCACTGCTTACACCATGTACAGTGGAATCTCAATAACTCGAATGTCAAGGGAAATGTAAAAAAATTCGAGTTAACGAGTTTTCAACTTAACAAGAACTTCGAGATACATATGACTGTGTCGACAAGGAACAAACATAATATTCACAGCTGTGTGTGTTACTTAGAAAGTTTCATGAATGTATTTATTCATTGCACGCTTACAAGACAAAAACAATAGATTAAAAGCCCCGAACCCGAACATTCATTATATTGTACCAACAACGACTTACGGAGTCTCCTTTTTGAAATTCGAATTATATAGTATAAATATGTATTATCAATACTTCGTAGGGAAATAATATTTTGTTCGAGTTACAAAGTCTAAATGATTCGAGATACCGCGTATTTAGGGGTCATATACGAAGGGAATGGCAATTTTTTTCGACTTACTGAGGATTTTGACTTAACGAGGTTCGAATTATTTAGATTCCACTGTTGCATGGTTCTCCATAGATCATTCTTTTTGGCAGAGAGGAGTTTGCCAAATATATGAGTGTATCCTTCTTCCGTCATAGTGTTTAATCACACACGAATTAAGCTCTTGGCACAGTAGAAAGCATTCACCATTTTCATGTACTCTTTCATCTCCAAATTTTTATGAGACTTTCTCATATACATTCCGTTATACATCCCCCGGTTATTAAAATCACCTAACATGACAAGTATTTTAATTTTTGTCACATTTCACTAATATGCCCCTAACATTAGCTTTAAATTCTCGCTGCTCCTCGAGCAATTTAGACAAGTCTGGAACGTATGTGCTTAAAATAAAAATTTATATTAGACCAATTTTAACTCGAAGCCAGAAGAGGTTTAGATTTATACATTCATAACTCTTTACATATTTAGTTTATCTCTGATAGGATGAAGTCCACACCCCATCATCCTCATTGGCTCTGGGAAAAGCCAGATTAATATTAATATATGTCGCTATTTCATGACCGCTATACTAAGTGGGAAAATGTATGAAATCCCATAACATGCTACAAGAATGATGCATTAGTGGCGGTGGTGCTTAGGAGTACTGAAACTTTTACTATAAAGGATAACCAACACCTAAGTCAAGGCAAGGCCCCATTCACTTTATTTCTCATATTTCCACTTTTTTCAATATTTCCATCATACGATAGTTCGTAAATAAATAATCTAGATACACATGTAGTACAGTCAATTAAATCGTTTTGTTTCTTTCGAGCCCTCTGATTTTGATCTGGCTTATAATTTAATATTTACACCTACTTTTTCTTGGCGGAATTGTTTATTTTCGTTATCATCTCCAGTAAACTATGTTCATGGTTTAAAAATTACTTGATAGTTGGAATACAGTAAGCACTTGAAGGATATTAATGATTACGCCAGATTTAGGGCCTCCTCCATCTCCTTTTAGAGTTACTTTTAACAAAAAGACATTTTTAAAATCAAGTTTGCTCACCAAGTCCTACTTTTAATGGTGGTTAAGGCTGAAAACCGTTAAAAGGAGGACATGGAGCGCGAACTTAATTTTAAAAGCGAATTTTGTTAAAAGTGATTCAAAAAGGAGACGGAAGAGGCCCTTACTGTATTATTGCAAAATATAGGGACATAAGGTATTACTTGTTTGAAAGTTTTAATTGAAATGAACGTTTGAACTATTAAATATCCTTTAACATTTTTTTTTAAAGTAAAAAATCAGTATATTTAAATTACAATACATCTAATGACTTATATTACATCTATACACTAAAATTACTCGATTCCGATGCAACATTTAGACCAACACAAAGTATTATTTATTCAGCAAATATAATATGATGTGTGTAATGGAGATGTATGAAAGCGTGTGGAAAGGTTACAAGAGCATGGCCCTAATCGTAAGCGGGGGCGTCACTCACAGCTTGTTTATGCTCCGCGGCCCGTCCACGCTGTTTGACGAGTGCACGCGCTTTGCTAAACAAAACACAACAATACGCTTGGCCAATTTCTATTACGACTAAATTAAACAGTTCGAAATTTACGAAAAAAAAAGGAAAAAAAACAATAAGTCCGAAAAACAAATTTTGTGACGTCACACTAGATCCAACACTAGAGATGTTGGCATGCGACGGACAAGTCCATGTAATAATATTGAATTTAAATGGAAACAATTTGAATAATATGCCAAAATATGACGTGTGTGGATGTAATCATTTTTCTATGTATTACTAGAAAAGAAAAGAAGACGCCTACTAACTAAGTATTAAAACATACAATTGAACATTTCTAAATTCTCTTGACAATGAATAAATGCTGAAACTTACCGCTTGTGATGACTCCACCATAACTATTGCTTGTAAAATTTGGCTCTTGTGAATCCTGAAAAAAAAGTATATATATAGATTTACATGTCTATAAAAAATTAAAACAAACAATAAAACCATATTATTAGTACAATCACAATCATAAAATAAGGGAGTTAGAGAAAGGTGTAATATTAACTTAGTAACATATACTGGATATTCTAAGTTTGTTCTGTTTATTACAAATCAGTTGTTTGTTTAATTATATTTCAAAATATAAATAAAAAAACGTGTTTTTAATAAGTGTGTGATCAACCATTTAATATTTAAAATATACTTAGCATAAATAGTAAAATTAAAGGGTTAAGACTATATTATTGAAATACTGTCTGTTGGGTTGGTTGTACTTCACTAAAAGAAATGTACAATAATTTGGGAAGGTGGATGTCTTCATGAAATAAAAAAATCTTTTGTATTTCTATTACGGACTGACTTAATATTGAAACTAAGGGCAGTATTTTTGTGTTTCTAGAAAAACTACGAAAGTTTAATAAACAATATACCATAACCTATCACTTGTATAGTGAAGTAAGAGTAGGTTTTTTAATAGCCTGCTATGAATTTAATTGTCCCGGATTTTATAAAAAATTCTATATTACCATTATAATTTTGAAATTGTTCTTGAGATATAAACTAAAATTTAACAGCGATTGTGCATATATTTTGAAGACTGATAATGGTTTACAGATTTTTTCTTGTAAGTATTTCAGATTGTTTCATTTGAATGACGAGCTAATTTTTCCCAAAATAAAGAAAAAAGGGCCAAGTACACGGCGGACCAGGCGCAGTAGTTTCCCGTTATAATATGTGGAGTTAGGAGTTTTTGGAACGAAGTTCCTTATGGGGCGTTGCGGAGGATATCCTAGCCGGAAAAAAACATCCGTAACGTTAAATAAAAGCGTAATATTTTTATGTATAATCTATGTATGAGGCTGTACGGTGTCTAATGTATAGTCTACGCGATGACTGTTATTATTATTGCAGGTTGCTATTATTATTATATCATTCCACTAACATTTCATGATTTAAGCGTGGCTTGTGTTTTTTTGTTACTTAAATTTTGTTCTATTTATGAGATTATTGAGTATACTTAAATTTTTGTTTAAAATAACAATATTTAATTTCTCTAACAGCGATTTAATTATTATTATTATTTATATAATTAAAATGAATAAAAATTAATTTTATTCATTTTTATATATTTTTATAAATCATCGTAAACAAAATAAAGGTGTTAAGATTATTTTGTAAAGTAGTTTTTTTTTTTAATTGATAAAAAAAATCATAATAAAAAATGTATACCTGAATAATTATTTTCTTTATACCTCAAATAGAACTTGAAATTAATATTTTTATAATAAGGAACTTCGTTCCTATCTGGTGTCCCACAACACCACTCTTTTTTTTATTTAACACTTTAATTGAGTTCATAGTTTAATAGCTAATGTGTAAAAACGGGCTTACATAGGACGCCTGACAAGGATGTTATGACTTAACATTTCAATAATTTTACATGGCTCAGAAATTTATATATAGTCCTTGTTTTATACAACCAACAATGTCATCTACAATACAACGCTTCCCGACCCTTCTTTGTTTTACCCCGCGTTTGTCATAAGCCATTGTGATGCTTTCGTGACTAACTTCACAGCGATAGTTTTGTGTACATATTAATCAGGCCGACAAAATAGTAAAATAAAAGCTAGAAAAAATGATATGCGCGTTATGATAAATAATTTTATTTATCATAACGCATTAATGCGCATTACAGTGCAACGCACGAAACTTTGCCTCTCTGAATTGCGTGCGAATGATGTAATGTGCAGGTTTAACACTCTCCGATTCTTCTTTCTTCTCCCCGGCGTTTCTATCTTTCCCCATGGCGACGCATCTGTAATCAACTTCACAGCGACAAAGCTTTGTGCGTTGTACTGTACATCATTCGCAGGCGATTCAGAGCGGCAGAGTTTCATGCGTTGTACTGTATAACCATATCAAATTATAACTTTCTAGTAGTAAAAGTCTTGGAGCTAAGTCGCGGACAGACAAACGGACGGACGAACATGGAAAAACTACAAGGGTTCCTTGTTGACTATGGGATCCTAAAAATATATATATATATATATATATATATATATAAAGGAATCCGAATCTTTCTATCTTTAGTACAGAATTTTTTTAAATCGGATTTTTCCCTTTTACCACGTATATTCAAGAGAGAACTTAAATTAAATTGAGTAATGTAAACCAAATTAATTCTACGACTAATTAAATATGTAGAATCTTAAAAGTAAGACATATTATTTTCACCTGCATTTCGCGAAGGTTCCTCATGACTTTATCTATGTCCGTTTCGGGATCATCGAAATCCATCTTGTCCATGGGCTGCTGGCGGGGCGCCTCGGTGTTGTTCCTATGCCCCTTGTCTCCACTCTTATTTTTATCCTTCGACGAATGCTTGCTATGATGCTTATGGTTAATCACATCGTTCTTAACACCGCTATGATGTTTTTGCAAAGGCACTATCTTCGTCTCACCGACGTGTTTGACGACCGTCGTACGGGAGTCGTCAGTTTTAACGTTGGTCTTCGAGTTCGAGGAGTCGGAGGTTTTGGTCCGCGCCGACACGTCCTCCACCAGCTCGACGTCGCTGCTGCTGTCGTCGACGGCGTAAGGTTCTTGGGGTACATCGGCCAAGGGGTCCACGTCCGATACTATGACAATATCCTTTTTGGACTTCTTCGCGTCCGGCGGTCGCGCCGGTTTCGCGAATGTGGGGGAATGATGAACGGGAACTAAAGTCGGTCGGGGGATGTTGTTTTCAGACACTCGCATGTTTTCGATCTGCTTCTGGCTGATCTCCTCTTTGGACAAGTTCGGGCTGGGTGCTTCGGCAGCTTTTTTATGTTCTTTCGCTTTGTGTCTGTGATGTGATTTCTCCTGCCTTCGCGTGGAGTGTGTGCGTTTCTCTTTCCGACTCGTTCAACGTGTGATGATACTGTTTGCTTGTCGTGTTGAATCCGTGTGATGCTACCTATACTATTAGGAGGTACATATTTATCAATAGCTTTCATAGAGGAAGACTTTTCTGACGTTCTATTAGTAAGATCCTTACTTGATTTAGTCTTTTCATCTTTGTCAGACTGTTTGTCTGTATTGTCCTTGTTGGTCATGATAACAGAGTTAAATGTACTAGTTAATTGAGATTCTTGTTTGGAAGCACTAGAGTTTTTGGCAGGTTGGTTCGTATTGATTTGGTTGTATTTCTGTTTATCATCAGAATCGGCGGAACTCTTAACGCTGGTGGTGACAGTGAGAGAACTAGGGAAATGAATAGGTTCCGTGAATGCATGCTGTGGTGGTAAGAGCGGTTGTGGTTGCGATGGTGGTTGTAGCCCGACCGGTGGTGCTGATATCATGAGATGTTTTTTTATTTCACTCGGTTTAACATTAGCGAACTCTCTGCTGAGACTGGAAAAAAAATACATCCTTAGAAATGGTGAACAACTAATGACATAGATGTTCGGAAAAAAGAATAAAATTTTGTTTAAAATGATTCTACATTATCCAACACTCAATCTAAAGACATCACATCCATATTTCATTACAATTATAGAGGATACATCCATTTTAGTTGAGGACTTAAACAAAAAATTTAATTTGATTTAGCAATTTCTATCACAAAAAATATTTACATAGTTCCAATGCAGTCAGAAAAACTCACCCTGCCTGCCTGAGTAATGTGGGTAGTCGCACAAATCCTTCAGGGAAGAGCGGTAGCACCCGCCTGGCCAACAGCACGGCTGCGCTGACTTCCTCCTGAGCTAGCCTGGTGAGACGCACCAGCAAAGAGCGGGTCCGCTGACACCAAGGAAAACGTCGTTTGGGTAAACGCTTTTCGAGCCGTGGTACGCCGTCGCTGGCGCTCGCTATCATCAACTTTTTCCTGGAACAAATGATAAAAAATTAAAGCATAATAGGACGAAGGCATAATGTATTTCCAGTTAAGACATGCTCAATTGTTATACAATGAAGATAAGGTGTTTGCACATGACAAAAATAAAATATTAGCTCTTAAAATCAAATTATATGTAGTAGAATGTATTTTAGAATTTCTATTTATACAAAATAAGTGTCATAAATACATTTATTTTATTGAATAATTATTGTCAATGCATAAATATTCTCTATACTTCTAGTTGAACGATTTTACACAAATCCTACATGAAATATAAATAGCAAAGAATTGCCTTTATTATAATAGGATTCTTATCTTTTTAAATCTTTCATTACAAACTTATTTGTAATATACGCTAACTATTAATAACATTTGATCTGCCTGAGAAGATATGATCACAAAAAATGAGCATACAGAATTTGCTAAGAAAAAGCGGCGTAGATATACCTAAATCAATAGAGAATGATTTTGTATGGAAAATTTCACACAAGTGTCGTAAGTAAAAAAAAATTACGATAAAATGTTGAACAACTCTAACCACTTGTAGTTATTGAGGAAGAGACATCTTCAATTTTACTTTATTTGACTGTTTTTCTTACTTATGTAAATACTCTTAGATTAGAGAATAGGGTGAAAATTAATGAAAATTACAAATATTTTACCCTATTGTACCAGAATAAGGCAAAATATATTAACAGTTTTTGTTGCACATCATATGCGCATACGGATGGTCGCATGCATATTTACATACGCACGCAACACGCACGCACGCACGCACGCACTGGCACATGCACAAGCACACACACACACACGTGTAACAGGTAATAATTTAGATAAATATAACGATACACTGATGATAATAGATGTGCAAAATTGCTAATTTAGTATCAACTTTATCTAAATGTAAGTAATAAATAAGCCTAAGACGTAGTTCGATATCACACTATCAGAGTTTGATTTCACTAATGCAGTATTTTCTTTTATCTGATGGGAAAACCGTCTATCGTCTGAACAATTACTAAGATGTCAAATACAACGTAGTCCAATAATGATAAAATCCAGTCAATAATGACATTTATCTATACATATATAATGAAAATAGGTTGTCTTTATTCGCCAATCACGTAAAAACTACTAAATGTATAGACATGGGACTGGGACCATTCGATGCGGGATGATTTGTAGATGGTTCTAGGCTACACAATTTTTCGAATTCCATAAATCCTTCGCCATTTTATTTATAATAAAAATTACCAAGCGAAGCGGGCGGGACAGCTAGTATTTTATAAAACAGAAACAATGAAGACAACAGGTGTTTTTTTTATCTATTGACTTAAATGTTTTGATATCCTATTTCAAGTTCACATATTTATATTTTAAATTAATATTACAAAATGCGATACTTCTCTTTAACAATGATCGGTAAAAGCGGAAAGCGATTTAAGAGTTTTTAGAATTGAAACTTGATTGTAAATGCGGAATTTCTTAAGGGCCGGAGCAATCTCCTCTGTGTCAATTCAAATTTTAATGCGATAGTAACTAACTGACAAAATGCTAGAGGTATTATCTGTTGTGTTATCATCCGTAGAAAATTTAAGAAATACAATTGCTTGATCAAATTTTTACCAAGATAACGAAAATACATTACAACTTTTTTCTGTCGGAGCTGTATCTTTAAATACATATGTTAGTGCATTACAAGTGAGTCGTAGACAGCTTTATAAATAGCTTTTTCTATTAATATATGTAATATAGCAGAATCAATATTAGAGGCAAAAATCTCTACTCACTGTAACTGTATAATACACAACAATTTTAGTTACAGATAATTAAATTTAAAGGGATTGTATCAATCAGAGTATTTATCTCAAACATTTTGTGATAATGTACATATTTAATTATTTGTAACAAGATCATTTGTGTTTTAATATTTGATTGATCTTAAGCCAAAAATAAGAAATAATTTGAAATTGTTATTTATGAAAGACACATAGCTTTAGTAATGAAACTTCATTTACTGGTATATTTTACCTAATAGGTCACAGTATTATTTAATGTCTTTAACATAATATTAACGAAATTTGATAGAGAGATTGACAGACTAATGGAAGTCGCCATATTTACGGCGGGTTGCACGAGTGGAAATGTAATTCGTATGGTTTGACGGATTGCCCGTACATTATCTGCCAAATCTTACAAACTACATGTACGAAATATTTATTTTAAATCTATGGTTTTATTACAATACTACGTCGTCGTCTATATTTTATGTTTATTGTAAGATGTACAAAATTTTATTGGACATATCAAACGGAAGCAATAAATGCCGCAGTATTTGATTACTTTATAACACAATGTTCTTCCTATGGAAATATTTAAGCACTAATGTCCAGTTTAATGATGCACAATTTGCAAGTCTTTTTTGTATGTGTAAAATGAGGATTACATAAAATTAGATTTCTGGAATTTTGTTATTAAGTGTTCTCTTTACCATATTTCATTTAAATTTTACATTGGGTCAGAATATTAAACTGTCCAAAAATATTTATGCAAAATTTTGTATTCAATTTTACTTGATATAAAATTTACCACATCCTAACAAACATTGTTCTTTCTTCCACTTCATTATTTGATATCAGAACAACACAACATTATACTATGTTTATATTACAGAAAACTTTTCATAATTTAATACATATTTGCATTAACAGCTTTTAACTTTTTTGTTAACATATGATTATTTTATTATGATGGAAATAAAATTGCAATAGTATTTTTAATTTACTGATTAGTATGAAAGCAATACGATCGGTCATTTTAATTACATGATCCAGGGTGGGTTCTTTACTGAGTGCTAAATTTTTGTTAAATATTTATTCATGTAATTAAAGAAAATATTTATTACCTCTCTTCTTGTACTCTTTCACATTCTGCTTTATAATTTTGGATCATAGAAGGTTTTCTTTCTTCAATTAACCCTTTCAGTCTGAAAAATAAAGAAATTTGTAAAACTAAATTCTATTTTTTTATAAAAATGTTTAAACTAGTTTTATCTGAATATCTTGAAATTTTTATTCACGTTTTACATAACCTTATTTAAAACGGTTTGGTAATTTTCTTTTATAAATTCTCATGACTAAATCGTCACATATGCTGAAAGACAATAAAGATAACAGTTATGAATCTAATTTAACCACGGAAAGAAAAAAAGAAGCCATAAAATTTAACAGGTAATATTGGTCATAGAAAGTCGAAATTTGGTATATTATATATGTCACATTAATATACATTTCCTAAAAGTTGATTGTAGGATTTACATTTGTTTACAACATTATGTACATAAGCTACATTGATCCATATAACTTGCTGCATCCTTTTACGTGTTAAACTAAATTTCGATCCACACCATATTAATACATACAATGCGCAAAAATAATTTTATAATATGATAAACTCAAAACCAATATATTAGTTCGAGGAAATAGTTTTTTTTTGTGTTCTATAAGTAAAAAATGCATAAAATCTTTTTTTAGTTGTAGTTTGTACCTGACTAGTTTTGGTAACATTAAATAGAAAATACTATAAAAAAAAAAAGCCGTATCGCCATTTTCTGCACACCAAAATTAAAGAATGTAAAAAAATTGTGATTTTTATGGGCCTAATGCAGTGTTGGTAAGAGTAGCTTAAAATTGGGTCATGCGTTTTTAGTCTGGTATTTTGATGTTATAAATGAATTTCGCTCTGGTCGACCTACTATGGATAAAGTTGATGCCATTGTGGAAAAAGTGGTGCAAGATCGGCATATTAGTTCTTACGATATAGCTAAAGAGCTGAGAATTGACCACAAAACAGTTTTGACCAATTTGGAAAAAGGTGGATATATAAAAAAACTTGATACTTGAGTCCCACACGAGCTCACTGAAAGAAACCTAATAAATTGTGTACTCATTTGCGATTTTCTATTGAAACGTAATAAAACCAAAACGTTTTTGAAAAGATTAATCATCAATGATGAAAAATGGATTACCTACGACAGTGTGAAAAAGATCATGTTCCAAAGGCATAAAAGCTCCACAGACCATAACGAAACCCAGATTAACTCGTAATAAGTTGTTGCTATGTATATGGTGAGTTTCGAAGGGCATTATTGATTATGAGCTTTTATCGCCAAGCAACACCATCAATTCAAATGTATACTGACAACAGCTGATGATATTCAAGTAAGAGATAAAAAAAAATAGCCAGAATTGATCAATAGAAAGGGCGTGGTTTTCCACCACGGTAATGCTAGACCACACACATTTTCAACCATTCCACAAATATTGAGAGAGTTTGTTTGGAAAGTGTTAATGCATCCACCATGTAACCCTGACCTTGCAACCTCAGATTTTCACCTGTTACGGTCTCTTTAGAATTCTTTACTTTGTGTAATGTTAGTTTAGGTAGTCAAAACAAACTGTCGCAGTTTTTGATTAGAAATCCAAAATTTCTACAGTAATGGGATTATTTCATTACCTATAAAATGACAATAAGTTGTTGAACAAAATGAAATGAAATATATATATATATATATATATATATATATATATATTATAATGTAAATAAAATATGAAAACTTATCTTGGATTAAAATTTGAAAAACCTTTTACCATGACCTATATATTCGATATTATAATCACACCCTTCGATTTGCTCTTATACATGGTAATGCTTAATAGACTTTGAGTGTGTACATTAACATATATACATTTGTCACTGACTCACAAAGTACTTTCATAGAATTTTTAATATTGGTACAAACATAAATTAGTTTTAAAATTATGACAGCACAAATGCAATTTGATAGTTGCATTAACAATTTTTTAAGTACCTAGTGGTGTATTTCAATGATGAATTTCATAACAACAGATTGCATATTAATACATAGTATAAAAATCATGACTTTCCACAGAAAGCACATTGAGTATACAATGACTGACCCCGAGAATGAAACAGATGTTGTATATGGTTCATGTGATCTGAGTGATTGCTGCGTGATGAAGTTGCTACCTATGGCAACAAGTAATAATGGCTCTAGCTCTGATTTCCTCCAGAGCACTTTTCAATACAATTGAGAACAGTGAAGGTAATGCGCTGTATTTCACATTAAATCAATTTCGCACCGTATTATCCTGCCTACATAAATGTTATAGAGCACGGCGTGGGGAGAAATTTGCGCTAATTGGTGAGAAAAGTGGAGAGGTTACCCAATGATTTAGGTAAGATAATGGCGCGAGTTTAAATTAAGATGAACAATTAATATAAATTATTTGTAATTATGAAGTGATAATTTTTTTTTCATATATTTTTTTGGTTTAAAATTATGTGCTTGTTCTAAAGATGGTTTAAATATGGACGCGAACATGTATTTGTGGAGCAAGGTGTATGTTATTACCTTTAAACTGTACTTTATACAAACATTATAAAAGAGAATTCTATGATTGAAAAAAATTCAAACCTTTTAATTATAATTTGATGTATTCTGCAATGGTGTATAAGGGAAATTTATAAGTCTGGTGCAGAACTTTTTGTGCATAAGTTCAGATAGCACTTCCTACATAATATTACCTCATTGAGACTAGATTATAAAAAAATAATAAATCATATTACGACTCGCCTATCGATGGTCTCATTGATTTTCATTTCTCTCTCCTCAAGGCTCAGTTTGCTCACGTCTATAGTCTCACAGTCTTCATCACGTTTTCTATTTCTTTCTTGGGCACCAGATCCCGTGGAACTGGCAGGTTTAGGGACGGGATTTGGATTTGATTGCACATTAACCACGGATGGTGCTGTAAAGAAATATTAAATATACATAAAAAAGTACATCCACCATATTCTTCATTATTAATAAACCCAGCCTAGATCTATTAATAAACCCAACAAAATAAAATAAGTTTTAGAACAGAAAAAAGCTGTATGTTTATACCATACAAAATAATATTTACTATTTTTTAATGAGAAAATTATCCATTGTATTTGCCTAGCACTGCTTTATTGTTTTATTAAATGAATCCTAATTTAGATTTAGAGATTAAGCTTTCCTTTGTAATTCTTTTTAAATTATATTCTTTCAGTTTACTTTTATAAAATCAACTTCACAGGTGTGTGTGGATATTGTTACATACATGATATTTTGAGTCACAAATTTACCGCTTTTGAGTCACAAATTGTAGATTAATCTACATAAAGTAAATGAAATTAAAAACGGTCCTTGTACTTAGCATTTAGATAAAATTAGATTGTCCAAAAATGGAAACTGAATATTTACGTTATAAGTCAAAATGTAGAGGTTTTGTTTCATGATGCGAGTTTTAATTAATATTTTCAGAGGCGATATATAATTTTACGCAATAAGTTAATTCTTAAAGTAAGTATAGATTACTCACGAGCATGATCTAAGGCGATGGCGGTGGCGGCGGCGGCAGCGGACGCGCTGAGCGCTCTCGCACGCTGCACCAGTTTTCCGCGCGGCGTGTCCAGCGCGCGCGCCGCCCGCGCCCACGCCGCGCGGCACACGGCAGCATCCGCGCCGCAAGACTGTAGAGCACGCTCTAACCTGTGAAGTAAGTATAATACAAATAATGAACTATCATTGTTAAATCATTACATACAATATAATAATATTAGTAAGTAAGTAAAATTAAAGTAATAAAATATAGTATTCAATAGAATTAGAGCTTATTATGTTCTTAAAGACTTGCACTAAAAAATATAATAATAAACAAAAACATGTAATACTGTTAATAAATACCACCCAATTTTATAGCGATGTACTATTTGTTTTTTCACAGTTGGTGCTGTGTTTATGTTTACTTCTATAAATTGGACCATGTTATACCAAAATGAGTTAACCTTCAATCTGGACAAAAATGAGATTTTAATTCACACTATCATAAAATATGCATCATGTGTTAAATCTACGAAATAAATATTTGTAAGCAGCTGTTTATTTTTTAAATAAAACTAACCAGAAATATAAACAAAACAGCCTTAGACCTTAACTTGATTTATTTAGAAATTAGTTCTGTGTGGGTTGACTCATTTTGGCATAACATGGTCCAATTATAGAATTGGTATATAGTATATTACTACTTTAATACAGCACTATGAACTTTCGCTTAACTAAAAATCCTTTATTTTTTATATCAATCTTTTTCTAGTCGCGGTAACGATTTCTGTCCATTCGAATTCTGATTCAAGTCTTGTGTATCAATTCTTGTCTTAGTCCGTCTGTGTCATTGTGTTATCGTTTATAACACAATGACACAGACATATATTATAGCTTTTAGTGATATAAGCATTAAATATATAAAGACGAATTTGTATATGCGGACAAACGCTAATTTAAACATTTTATTTCCCTAAATATAAGTTATACATATATTATTACGTGACGAACTTCACTGCACTCGGACATTCGGTTTACACGGTTGCAGGTGAAGCCAGATAAAAAACGAAAGTGGATCCGACTATGAAAGCTAGTAGAAAATAGTGTTCTACAACAGTACATTATATCTGTAGCTAGTTCACTTTGAATTTTCAGTTTATGATTATGAAAAAGAAGTCGACAGGACAAGCTAGTGCATTTCATATAGGAAGAATTGAAAAAAATCTTCTGAACAATGGTGAAAACAGCATTAAGTAGTTTAAACATCAAGTAATTTAAAGTAGTTAGTGAATACATGTATACATACACCAAATAAAGAAGAGAGAAAAAACTAGTTTACATTACACTATTTATAATAACATACAAACACAGAGTCCTTGAATCAGAATTAGAAAACTTCATTCCTCTCATAAAGTTACATAGAACTAACTTAAGTATATAAGGGTTGGCGTGCGAGTCAGCGAGCACGGCGCCGGAGCCGCCTGTGGCCACCGCCAAAGAGTCCAGTGCTTGTGCCACGCCAGTCGGCAGTGTCACATCGCTGGCTTTGTTTGATGCATCCCTGAACAAAACGAAAAATAACACCATCAAATCATTGCCGTTCATATTACAACTCATTTTTGACCATACCTTCAGCTGTTTAAGTACAAACTTAAATTCTCTGTTTGGTATTGCTACTGAGAACCTTGAATCTGATAGAAGTTACAGATTTCTTATAAAGGTAAATAAATACAATCACAAATGTGTTTTATGCATTTGAATGTTATTGAATATTAATAATAAAGAAGATGCTTATAAAGGATTTCATGTCAGGAAATTTACTTAATAGTTGAAACTTTTCATGTTTTTATGAAATTAATTGTACATTACAATCATGTTTTTTTCATTTTATGACATGTTTAGATCTATATAGTAGAGAACAAAATATTTAATGTTACCTGGAGCTGTCAGAAGTAACAGCATTTTCAGAGCTGGGTGCAGGTTTAGATGCCAACGAATCTGACTGGGAAGTTCTGGAATCCCCACTTTCCACCTCCATGTGTGCATTGTCTATTGACAAATACAAAAAAAATCAAGTGCAACAGAATTTACGACGTTATGATATACTGGGAAATAGAAGCCTAGAGACCTTAGAACTTTCCTAAACTACTTAGCTACTGGGAATTGAACACAAATTATAACAAATACAGAGTTGGAGAAAGTAAAAACCACCATGCAAGGGATCTATTGAAGCCACTTACGTCGAAGTCAAAATTCGTGTTGCTGGTAAAGCTTAAAAATTTACATCATAAGGCATACTCAAACTAGTTTTTTTTAATGTCATCTATAAGATCTCTGGAGATGGTAACGGACATCGATCTAGATACAGTGATCTAAAGGTCTCAGGATGATAAGTCATGCTCCATATTGGACTTATAGCAATAAACAAATAGACACAATTATTTATGTACATGGAAAACAAAAGTTTCTCTGTAGAATCATAACTACTTCTATCCTGTTACTTACAGCAGGCCAACATACAATCTACAATTCTACATACATACAATGGCCATCTGCAGTGTCAATTTTTTTTCTTTTTATGGCAACATCTGATGCTGAATCACATTATAGGCTGCTATAAGCTGTTTTCTTAAACATGCAATCGGTGGACACTCCCTAAAGTAATTGTTTGATCCTTTTATAAGTTCATGTTGAACTATTGTGATTTACAAGTATTGAAAATTTAAATATAACTAATTTTAATAAAATTACTCACCATCTGATGTCTGCTTTCCGGAAGTAGCTGCCGATGAATCTGTCCTTCGAACTCTTTTCGCTTTTTTCTTGTCAGACTTCTTATTTTTCTGTCCAAATGTTAAGCATTAATTATTTGAGAAACAACAAGCAACACAAGTCAGATATTGAAACTTTTCTGTCAGGCTGAAAGTTGCCCAAGTCAAATTCCTAGTCCTAATTCAAAATCAAGGCATTAGACGCATTTGTTTGATGTTGAGTTGGATTTTCTAATAACCCCACTGCTGCTACCTCTTGCCATAGTTTTTCATAATAGATCGAATAGCTTGAACTTTAAGCACTCTATATCGGTCGAGTGCGGGATGGAAATACCGACGAGCGTTGTCATCAATGATATGACAACCGACGAGACCGACGGCTTAACCTGCTCTCTGAGGTACCGGGCGAGTGGTTTCATTTAACTTTTAAGTTAAAACAAATCGGTCAATTCATCCACAGGATCGAACCTAGTACCTCCTGGTTTGAAAACGACATTCTCAACCATTGGGCCACCACTGCGCTCATTTGTTTAGGGACATTCAAATAGCTTCGGTTATGGTTATGTTTATGGTTAAGTTTGGGTATGGTAGACTGGTACTGCGGTGCTTACGATAAATCACAGTACATAAAGAAATGTTCACGAACACTCACTATTAATATCAATAAAAAGTTACTTCAAAATGTCCGCCCAACTACGCCGAATGATAACGCCCAACAAGTACAAAGGTTGAGCGAGTGAATTACTAAGTTAATTGTGATGCCAGATGTGGTTTCTCTGAAAATCATATCGGGCAATTTTTCATTCGTAATATTGCACTAATTACATATAGTCCCACTATTTTTATCTATCCTTTGAATGCAAAGAGAGGCAGACAGAAGAATATGCAACTTCCCTCTCATCAGTAAGAACAAAAATTTGGCTGTATTTTCTCAGATCTCTTATCTTAAAAAGAGTCGAATTATAGTTTCACAAAATAAAACAATCACAAGCCTTTGGTCAAGAAGATTCAACAATACCATCGAAATTTAAAAATTGTGTACTTAATTTTTTTAAATATACCACAGCTTTAAAACAGGTTAAATAATTTATCATAACCGCATACAGATTGTCTCAAAGTTTGTGAATTTTTAATAGCTGTAAAATACTGGTAACAAATAAAATGCAATAGATAATTGATGTACAGGATATGACAGTTCAACTAGTCATTAAGAACTTTATTGCATTGCAAATGATTAGCTGTTATGTGAGTTTTCTTAACAGCTATCCTATTGCTTACAAAATGCTAGGATTGATATGCAACTTAAAACTAAACAACTGGTTGTCTATAATAGTACAGCAAATGAAAGTTTCTTTGAGTTTAAAAGTCAATTGTTGTATCTTTGCTTGTATAATTTTGTATAAACATTTGACAGTATCAAAAATTAATATTGTCATCATATGGTTAAATGTTTCTATTTGCCTATAGATAAATTTTGGTCTATAAGAATGTTAGGCGATTTTCTGATGGCTAAAATTTTATGATTTCAAGTCACCGCGTCACAGATATACCTACTGCAGTATCTTTGAAATCTTTTTTATGAACATAGGCGATTTTTGTACGTGTTCACATCACTGACATGCTAATCTTAACAATATATGTATATATGAAAATCGTTCTTCAATTTAATTAAATTACATTATTATTATTTTTTTTATTAAAATACTTAAATTTATCATTTCAAACTTTAATATGCACTTATTTTCAATTTACTGGGCTTGCGCAGTTCATTATATGTTTTGATTATTAAATAAACCATATAAAAATGTATATAATTGTGGTTCATTACAAATAATAATATGAAATCCCAAAAAAACCACTATCATTTCATATTTTAGGTTTTCATTTTTGTCAATGACTGTACATTCTTTTGTCATTTTGTATTAAAATCCTGAATTTTATCTGAACATATCATTTAGCTTTTTTTGTGGTAAACTATAGGAACACATATGACGTAGAAATAGAGGAATAATGTCGAGAATCTACATGTATATGTTGGGGTTTTAATTTAAAGAATTCAATATTTTTTTGACAATATTAAGTAAAACGAACTTTGATAACTGCTAATGACTCTAGTACTTGATATATATGATGTCTCGCATACAATTTTCTGGTAAAAGGAACATGCAGAAACAAAGACAAGCATAACAATTACTTTTTAAATACAATATCACACAGATCAGTAGTAATAAAATTCATAATAAAAACAGCGTTTTTTAAGATGAAATGTATAAATTAATAATAAGAGAGTATTGTCATATTGAACTTTGTAATTGAGTCTTAATCAATGCAAGAGTTAATAATAAGCTATGTTCACCTTGAGAGCTGTCAATTTCATAAACGATAGTCAAATTGAATTTATCATTTGCACATAACATCAATACAAGATTTGTGAATCATACAATGACAAAAGCAATAACAATACAAATTATGGATCAGATAATTTATGAAAAAACCATCTATATATTTAATCAAATCATTTGAAATTAGTGAGGAGTCAGATGTACGGATGACGGTAATATGACGTAGAAGGGGGTGCGCTCTAGTCAAAACTGACGTAACTCTTGTAAATACAGATGACTTTCATATATTCAAAGCATTATCAAAGATACATAAAAACCAATATTTGCATGTTTGTTCATATTTTATTTGCTACAATATTGTTTATCGCATTATGATACAATTTTGTCATCTAATGCTTGCACTTGCGTATAGGTTATATGCATGAAAAAAATTTAATATTTGTACCCGACTGCATCTCCAGATTTGTACTACTGAACAGAACTACTAAACTGATTCTAAAAAACTATACTACCCCTGAGTAATATAGTTTAAATTTTAATTTGGTACTAACATTTACCTTGATCTTGTCTAAATCAGAACCCTAACTGGTAGCAGAATTAAAATCACAAGCAGGACAGGGAGCAGAATTGAGTCGAGGTAAGGAGGGATCGAAATTGTCAAAATCGAGTTCAGAACTAAAATTAAAGGGGCTAAATAATTCAAAAGCGTGACCACTCGGAATAAAAATCGGTATCGAAATCAGAATTAAGAGTGGGACAAGTTGACATCAGTAACAGAACTGGAATCAGAATAGAGAATAGAATAGCGATTAGGATCATAATTGAAAGAGTATGAAGCACAGGATGAAGGAATTCATTCAGTGCACGCGGGTCGATCTGCGGGCTAAAGCTAGTATAAAATATTGGATCCTAATTGTCATTAGTAATTAGTACATTAAATAAAGGTGGTTCGATATGCGACACTAATGGCGTGCATCTTCATAGACAGGTTCCACTATAAATAAATTCCAAACCTTAAATTTTTGACAAATTTTTCAGTCTAATGTCAGCCGTTTCATCTCTTAAAAATTAAAAACAAATGGAGATTTAAGATATTTGAAGTAAACATTTGCAATGCGCAATATGAAATGGACCTAATAGAAATGATGGAATAATCAAAGTTTGAGAAGGGGAGGAAATAGATAATATAATGACAATAAGATGATTGCAATGGAGGGAGGAATTACGATAAACAGCAAGAAATAATGACATTAATATGTGTGGGGCCTAATTCAAATTTATCTTTACTGCATATATTGTAGCATAACACTTGAAATATGACACAATATTTTAAGAATTCACTTTTTGCCCCTTTACCACTCATTTACAAGGCAGTTTTCCCTCAAAAATAATGAGTACAAAACTAGAGGCTAACTCTTTTCAAATTTAAATATAGTATAATATAATATATAAATGTATTATACAGTATAATATAATCTTTTCTACCAAGCATTTGCTTAATAAGAATTTTATTTTTATAAGGACGAATTTTATATCATCAGGGACCTCAATCCATACAGAGCCCTCAAAACAAATTGGTCACTTCATTTTTCATATACTTAATTCTAAGAGATATTTGGTTCCAGCTTGTAAATCGCGCGAACAGGCCACTTTTGCAGCACGAAAATTCCTTTCGTATCTGTGGCATGTTCCTAGAGTAAGATTCCTTATGACATCAGCCAACCGGAAAAGTAACAGTTTCAAAGTGGAACTTGTGACTTTCCAGATTTCCCTTTAGGCACAAATATTAAGCACTAAAAGACTCAACGCGCACATTGCATAGCGAGTTTAAAATTGAGTTTTGTAGTCTATAGAGAGGGTGTTATTGGGGTAATAGGTAAGTAATTAATTTATTCTAATGTTGAGAGAATGTAAATGATCGTAGATTAAGAGTATTCGCATTTACTAAATACAAAAGTTTTAAATAAGATCTTTACTTAATATATCACTTTGCTTAGGTAATTCATATGTTAAAGGTCCAAACTACAGAAATAAGATTGTAGGAGGGAATATTTCAGCAGTTAACACCAGTAATCTGAAAGAGATGACTATTTTTTTTTGTTTCCAACAAAAACTGTCGTTTTATATCATGTATTGTAAATTAACATATTACAGCATTTGTAAAGAAGTGCAATGTATTATAATTACATTCATATCACTGTATCTTGACATATTTTATGATGATATACCCAATAGAATAAGTCTAATCACCTTCTTCCTATGCTCCCTCTGATCCATGGCACCATTGACGAGCTCCACTTTCTCGGCCTGACCTTCTTTCGCGGACTCTTTCTCTTCGCCGCTTTCGGACTCCGAGGAGCTCTCTGACGATTCCTCTGAGCTCGAGCTTGATGATATTCGCCTCTGTTTGATAAAGTTTAGTATAGATAAATAGCATATTAAACAATATATAAATCCAATATCTAAATATCAGAGTTGAAAAAAAAAAACACTTAAGTCTCTTTGGCTTTAGAAAAAATTTTTATGTAAAAATGAAAATTGTGATAGTATTGTGTTGCTTTGTTGCAACAATTGACCATTCCTCTCAATACTCTTCTAATAAAAATAAATAATAAATAGGTAGAAGTAGGACTTTAGAGAGGCAATATGAATCATATCACAATGAGAAGAAAGGAACTGTGCAATCTATGAATTTAAATATGAATAGTTTTGTCAATACTGAGAACTATAATATGAACATCAAAATATGCAGTTAAAGAAAGAAAAAATATCGGTTAGGTCTTTGTACACATTATTAAGAAATTTGGTAAAACTAAAAGTGCATGCCTTAAGTGCTCGTGACATATGTATGTTATTTAAATTAGAGGTTAATGATAATATATGAGCTTTTCACCAAATATCCTTTTTTGAAGTTCTTCAAAATTTACCCGAAGTCACTAATTAAAATTATTATACAATAATTGTTGTTAATATAAACATATTACTAATTACATTAAAAATAAGTTTGGAATTAATGAAACCATTTGAAAGTAATTAAAAATAATAGAAAAAAAAAACAATTCTAGGACAGATTTGAACCTGGGCACCCTGCGCGCGCGTTTTAAAGCTAAACAGTTGAACTAAATCGTACAGCTGATCTTTGGGCGAAAATAGTTGTTTATTTTTGATATTACTACCGCCATCTGTTGGCAAATACAAAAACATAAAACATTCATTTCAATCTCCATTTCAGACATTTAAGCGAAATGACAGATCAAAACATAAATAACTACGAATTAAAAAACCAGTTACAGCTAATCAGTACTATATCAAGCTATGATTTTCAATACAGTTATTCCAAATCGATTAGTGGTGAGATTGAGAAAGAAATTAAGTTTAAAAGTTAAATAGTTTTTTTTTGTTATCGTGATTACACGGGATTTCAGGCGACAGTAGAAGCATACCTACGTTCGCGCTTAGGGCGTAGAAAGAGAAAGAGAGAGAGAGAGAAAGAGAGAGAGAGAGAGAGAAAGGAAATTCTCACATCCTTGGACGAAGATAAAGCGGAAGTCAGCACAGGGTCCTGTACCTTATTCCTACGGTTGTTATGCGCGTCGCTCTCCGGCGTGTGCTCCACGGGTACGTTCTTGAACTCCAGGCTGCCGCTGTTGATGTAGAAGCCGCCCAGGTACGTGTCGCACTCCAGTGGGATGATTTCGTCGTACTACACCACAGAACGATAACGTTTAGAGGACACTTCTAGAAGACTAGATAACCCATGTTTTATTATTTTTGTTATGTTGAACAAATTTTATTCAAAGCAGCTTTTAACTGCTTTCTCATATAAAATCAGATGTTTTTTTGTATTGTTATTAAAATTTGTTTATAATCTGAAAGTGAGTAATGAATATGAAAATATATTTAAGGTAACAGCTACATAATTATTTAAAAGGAACAGAGCTTTGAATTGTTATTAATTGTCACAAACGCCAATGATGTCACCTATTAAATAATTAAATCTAATAGGGTGTCAATATAAATTTAATATTCCAACACAAAATACTTTTTTATAAATCAAAACACTTCTTTTTCTAGAGTAGCATTACTAATTGTCTACATATTTCTTGCCTTCTTATAAGAAAACTTTATGATCTTAATGAATAACTTCTAATTGGAATTCCTGTAATGTTAAAATAATTATTTTAATGTTACACAAATTCCAATTAAAAACTAATTTATGAGCTACATAAACTCTAAATTTCCTGCTGGGCTGTTTCTTTGCCAACTTTGCCGAACAAAATCTGTCGGAAGTGTACCTTATACTATCTGTGCTTGTAATTAGATGATTGTTATGAATAAGTTCCGTGCAACTTCAATATGCATAGAATTTATATATAAAATTTAACTAATTGTCCATGGACCAATTTAGATAAGACATATATGTCACCCAAAGCTATGTTCAAGTCACCTGTGAAAACTTCCTAGAAATTCACATATAGTTTGAAAGAGTAGTGTGTTCAAACAAAGTTTTTAAAAATAATTCCGGTCAAACGCTCGAATCATATGTTAGTTTACTTTGATTCAATTCCAAGCAAATTATTTGGTTTTTGAGGATTTTTTAATTTTCACACAGAAGCACCAAATATTTTCAGAATAAAAGCAGCACCTTATCTGTATCTCAATAAGTTCTTCTATCCTTTAGTGATTGTCCCATCGAGATAGGTCCAGGTGTTAAGAAGATTACCCCAAACACAGACAGACAGATGAAATAATTAAGAAGGGTTGTTTGGGTGCTGGATATATATAATAACCTTATGAACTTTAACACTACTGCTCTCGATTCTAATACTGATTCTGGTTTCTTGTAAGTTATTACACAGGAACATATCAGTGAAAGATATTCAATTTCGTGTATAGAATTCAGAAAATATCATATCTGTCTGCTGAATTTCATCTAAATCCATTCAGCCACATATGAGCAAGTTACAAACAACTAAACACCATGACAATGTATCACACTTACAATATAATAATAGGATATAGTACAGACAAGAGATTCAGAATAAAAACCCCCTCCTTTTCAATCCTCATCGAGTATTTTAACGCCGCTCTTTCTCTAAACAATAAGCGTGGCCTACAAAATAAAATAAAATTAATGACTTTTAAATGTTCTAGGTACATATAGTCAAAGAGATAACAAAAAACACAGTAAAACTATATTTCATGTGATAATGATCTGTTTCTAAAAATTCCATTAAAATTGGTTTTTGTCAAGGACCTTTCATTCCTTTACGTTTTTAAAGAATTTTGTATACATAAAGAGACTTTAGAGAAGCAAAGTCAGGGGCAAAATGCTACTCAAAACATAGTCTCAATCCTAATTTATAAAAACTTTATATTACACCCCAAAATAAATGTCATTTTCGTAATCAATGTTCTAAAGAAACTCAATAAAGATTGATTTTAGGTTTATTTATACCTCCTAAGGAGCCGATTAAAAAGAAATCTCGAAATATGTATTTGCTTATTTGTTTTTAAGAGTAATTTTGAGTTCAAATGTCTATTTACAATTGAAACTTTGTAACTCCATTTCATTCACTTAGAGTTTAAATTTCAAAATTCCCTTCCTTATAGTTTGTCTACATTCTAAGTTTACATCCTTTGTTTGCATCTCATGTGTAAAAATTTAACTTCCTATGTCCAGGGTTTGGGCTAGGGTGACGAGTTAGTGCGTCAGTCAGTTAGTACTATTATTTTTATGCATATAAATTTTGATTTATGAATTCAAGATTTAAAATAAAAAATAAGTTACAACTGCCATAATTAATATGACATAAAATCTGTAAAAATGTCAAGTTCTAAATGAAACTGTTCGAAAAGTGATTGTCATATGATCATAGCTAGCATAGGGTTCATTGTCAAGTTCCGACCTTCTCATTTTTTTAGTTCCTGAAATTCGGTAACCACTTGTCAATACGAAATGTCAAAGAAAAATGCCAGAATCTACTTCATAACTTTACATAACACTGTAGCAATTAAACTTATAGATAAGTTCCTGATTTATGATTTTCTATATTGTTTCCAGTATAATCTTGTGATGTATGTTTTTCAAATGTATCAAGTTCCTTGCAAGCAATTTCTGTATTAAGCTACATTTCAATATTGTCATAGTTTTTAGATTTCAAATTATAAAATAATCAGGATATACAAAGCTTGCCTATGCTTATAATATAATAAAAGTAAAGAGGTTTTTAATTTTATAGATATCTAGATCTCTTTCATATATGTCAAAAAGTAAACTGAAAATTTATGTTATGTTGACTAATCTATAAGAGAAAAAGCAAATAAGTAATGGGAAAAAAAAAATGTTATGTGTAGAAAAAATCTTCAACTCTTTTACAAACTTATTACAAGCAACTTACTTTGCCTGCATGGACATACAATATCCCCTTTGCTCCTTTGGACATACAATACCCTACTATATCTTATATATTAGTCGTATACCAAATTCAATCTCCGTTTTACTTTTGACCTATATCCTTTTATTGACTTTTATTTCTATGTCACTTTTTTTTCAAAATGAAATCTGTGGCTTTAGTTTATGAAAATGGAATCACCAGAAAAACGCACTCCCCTTTTTCTGTTTAAACTAAATCTTACTCCTTCGCGTACTATCATTAAATAAAATTAAAAAAAATTGCTTTATATTCAGAAATATTTTTGTAAGTTCAAAAAACAAAGGAAAAAAAAATATTTAAGAAATACAGAAGTAATTGGGGGCTGCTATAGGCATCAATGTCTGTTTATGTCCTAGGCTATTAAACTAAATTTTCTGAATCAATAAGTGGTAAACTTTCAATATGCATCTATAAAAGTAGTGCACGGACACAATGAGTTGTTTAGTCAACCTCATAATACTTCCCAGAATCTGAAATTTGACTCAACAGTTGAACATAGTGATTCCATAGCTACATGTTTTGTTGAGTGGACAGATTTATAATTTCGTTAACCTATGAATCAACTATGAAATTGCTGACAGACACAAACTGTAATATGTAATCAAATATATTTTTAGATTATCTTAAGCACATCAATTAATTGATGATTTTTTGTGGGTTTGAGTGGGTTTCCTCTAATATTTCGTGAGAAAAAAAAGTTGAAAAAATAATGCCAAAGTAAGATCATCGATATTAAGTGATAGTTACAGACCGCATCTGTGTTGTCGATGAAGGAGTCATTCTCATCGTAACCAGCTCCGATGTCAGCATAATCGTCATGCTTCGATCTTCCCTTACGTCCGTACGTACTTTTTCCTCCCTGAAATGTAGTTCATATGTGAACTTGTAATAAATACTTATGGTCCTTGGCATTTTTATTGCTATTGTGCGAAGGGTTTAATATCTTATTGTTGTAGCATATCCTTCTACAAATGCTTTTTTTTTCAGATTGAAAGACTTCAATCATAATCCCTCCAAACTAGCTCTGCTAGTGTTGGAGGCAGCTAACAATGGTTAGCAGAACCCAAAGGTAAGTCTGAGTCCGATGATTCAACAAATTCCTTGAGGCATGAAACACATCATTAATTTGCCTTAAGTTAAAAAACTACTGGTCATTTTGACAATTGTAGTCAGGATTAGAATACGGTAATTTCTGGATAGAAGACAACAAAGTTGATTACACTGTCACCATTGCCTTTATTTTTTTTAATTCGGTAAACAATGTTCACAAAAATACATAGATAAGAAAGTACAATACTATACATACATATAATAAGATTAATAATCCAAGACACATTTTAAAACATTTGTACACCAATATATGAAAAATAACTGGTAGACAAACATAAATGATAAATTAATTGTTTATTGGTTAAAGAATTAAATCTAGCTATCATATACTACACTGATTAAATAGTGTAATCAATTTTGTCACCAACTGAAGAAGATAAAAATATGGATTAAAATTGTAAATATTATGATAATTAAATTAATGAAAGGCTTCTTGTTAGTTAAATTATTCTCAAAATTAATTTGTACTAATTATTTAGGTTTATAAGATTTAAAAACAATCATACTAAAAAAATAGGTTGAATCCCTACATATACTATAAATTAAATCTCTATACCTTGAATTCCGTGTCAAGAAATTTTATGCCATAGAGCAGTGTTTCCCGACCTTTTTTGGCCATGCCCCACCTTAACATTTCTAAAATTTTATGCCTTCCATACATAATTTTTAACCTTTAAACTTTAAACGAACCGTCAAACTAAATTATACCTAATAATTATTAACAGCATTTTTTTAAGAATTTGCCTTTTTTGTTAAATTTGTCACCGATATTTAGCATTGCATTTAAAGAATCCAAAGCAAAAGGGTTAGTCCTGTCGAGTCCATTAGTTAATTGCCCCCCTTAACTATCAAATTGCCCTCCTGTAGGGTGTGGGCCTCACATTGGGAAACACTGCCATAGAGAACATACTGGTAATTGAAGTTTGCAAGAAATAAATTGTTAAATAAATATATTAATGTTAGTAAGTGGTAAAGTAGTCATGAATAATAATAATAAATTAATAGCTATCTACTTTAAGGATTAAATACACACTAAATACTCAAACAGATAGCAATTTTTTTTAATTAATTGTAGTAGGCAGTGTAAAGTCTAATTTAACCTATATATTTAATAATTTTGAATTTATCATCATCTAAAGGTAATTAATAAGAGAAACTCACATATTTTTGCTCAAATTTCCTTGCGACCCTCTGAACATCTTCGTCATTATCAGAAAAGGGGTCCAGTCCTGTAGCCTTGCCATTCTGCACTTGTTTCTTTCTCTGAAAATTTCATTTTGAATTTTTTTTGATTTAAAGCAGGTAGGTAGGTATTGTGTGTATAACCAAACTTTAATTTTTAATGGAATTTAAAATATAAACAAAATGTCAAGCGCGAGTTAAACTGCTCACCGACGGTTCCGTACAATGACGTTTAAACAGATTAAGCCGTGTCGGATCGTTATTACAGGAGTCAGAGCGGCTTAAAAATAACAGATTGTAAGTTACTTAGGTGAATAGATAACTAAAATAGAATAACTTATTATCAACTGTTATGATTAAAATAAACAATAAAGTACTTGATGTGAATATTATAATGTTATTTAAATAAGTTTTACTACTATATTAAATTACCTACAGGCATATTTGATAAATTATAACCTTTCTTTATTAGAACTATAAAAGGTAGATTTCAAGATTATTAATAATAACGTAAATACGCAGATTACATAAATGTAATCTCCAATATTTCTGTATTTATTATCGTATTACGAACCTATAAATATAAGGCATTCAATAAAGAACCCGATACCCGAATCAATAAAAAGTAAACACGCCAAATAAATCCAACGCTTTTGTCAAGTCTCATCATAAGTCCGCTAACCTATTTAAATAAAATCATTGACCGAAAACAATTAAATTGACGTCACAGCAATCGATCAAAAATCAATCGCTCAACAGCCTATCGAAACGCAACATCCGATAGCGCGCGAAAAACTAAAACGAAAAACACCGATGCGGCGGGCTCGACCTCGCGGAACATCTCAAAGGCGAATATCCTCATAAAGCGCTCGCGAGATCGCAGCGGCCACATGCGGCCGCACACGGACGCGCCGCGCCACACCGACGCCCCTATGCGCTCTCGCCGGGCGCTATGTACACGCTAAAAACCGAACAATCGATACGACAGACGGACCGCCGCGGCGACGACGTGTCCGCGAAAATAAATAAGCCGCGCGGACCCGGGAGCCTGCGACGGCGGCCGTGCCTACGCGCGCGGCCGCGGCACACCGCACACACGGACACGCGCGCACACAGACGGACTATACTTATTACGGCTGCATGCATGGATGCGAGAACCCTAAAAGGGATTGAGAAAATTACATAGGCGGTGAAAAAAAAAAAAATCAAAGCAACTATCTAAAACCGCGAGCGAGAGCAGTGCAACCCACACCGCCTATATACCTAACTACTCGCACACACGATCTCATTACAAATGATAACATAATGTCATCCTTATGTACCCGAGAAGCGGACAGCTGTTTATCGATATCGACGCTAATCCGTCGAATTTCATTAGAAAACTCGACGGAATCCATTCATTTTTTTCCCCGGAAACGGGCGATACGATTAGGCGGGATGCCCTAGGCCATCGGGTTCCGGCTTTCGCGTGTGTACGATGCAGTGCATGCCGGAATGTCTGCTTTTCGTATGTTAATTGTTAATTAATTAGATATCGCCGTGCAAACGTAGAAATTATCATCATAAATCGTATAATAAACATAAATATGCCCGACCAAAACATCTAACGGCGACGGCCTCTCGCAGGTTTAATATTATATTTTCGAAGATTGTCACAAACATGGCGACCGATAACTGGGCAGCTCGGTAGTCGATGAACGTGAATTCACATTGTGCACCTAATACAAAGCGGTGTAACGTAAGCAGAAATAACTTTTAACATTCTAAAAGTCTCGACCTGAAGACGAACCCTACGCGCCATTCCTACGCATATTTTAGACAAAATATATACAACATTGTCCGCAAACTCACAAAAGAATGGGAAACTAGTATGGTTGCGTAAATCGGCATGATTTTCTGTTATAACTCACCTCTTCTGCAATGACTAGTTCCTTGTAATTCAGCTCTGGATATTTACTTTCGTTGCTTTCCTCTAAACTTATATGTAATCTCACTGTTCGGGACACATTATTTTTAACACTTTTAGGAGCACCCACTGTTATAAGCGTAGCACGTTTAGGGTCCGACATTTTTCACCAAAATCACGTAGAAAATGATTTTTTTCAAGGCATGACACGACCTGCATTTTCAAACCGTGTAGCACATTTCCTCCATGTTGGATTCTATTGTTTGGGTTCGAAGCGCCGTGGAAAAAACTGAAACCACTTCCTTGCTTTAAAAAATGTCCGTTAGATGTCAGGATAAATTTACTAATAAATTTTAAGATGGCACTGTTTTAAGTTATTGCATTTGAAACAAATTTTATTTATTCAAAATTTAGACATTCATCTGCTTCTCAGTGCATTTCAACATTTTATTTTTAAAGTGTTGCACTTATTTTTGTAAATTAGTAACTAAGACACAAAATACAAAATATTTCACAATTCGTCTGACTAAAATTATGTTTCATCGTGACAACTCTTACAACAATACTAATAAATATTGTTAGATGGCACTTTTAGCAACAATCTGTTTCATCTACAATGTCATTTTTTTGATAAATTTAAATTTAACGTTTTAGAGTATATTATATTTTTCGTAAATTCAAACCTACGAGTTAATTATTGACCTAAATTAATTACTGTTTTAAAATATTTATTATTTCTTTAAAATATATGTGAAACAAACAAAATGATTAGGTTCACTGATAAAACGATCACGCGTATAACTAGTCGTAAGATACTCATTTTAGTTACACTTTAATATGTAAGAGGGCGTATTTAAAAAATAGTGTAAATTCGATCACAAAGTTATTAAAGTTAATTTATTTTGTTTTGTTTGGAAGGGTCAATGACAGCAACTAGTGGACCGATTATAATATTTGCTTTTCGTGTTTTCAGAAAATTAGTTTTCAGTGTTGTGTTATTGAGAAAGGTTTTGGCTAGTAATTAGAGTCTTTTCACTAGTATTTATACTAAGCTTTGTTAACGTGTCTTTAATTTGGGCTAACATTAGTAAGCTAGTATTTTTATATTTGTACTAATATTTTTACCCATTCTGTATGCATATTTATAATTGATGTATATGTGAATTAGATCAGGGTTTTTTGTATGTGGTACTTATGATGTTGCAAAAAATATGGTAGTTTTGACCGGATGGACGAATGGCCGATAGCTGGATGGCGGATTCTTGGTGACCAAATGGCCAGATACGATTAAGTGGAAGGCTGCATAGGTGGATAAATGGATGCGTGAAAGGGTGCATTAGTTACTGAAAAGTGGAACTGGGAACCGGATTGAAATGCTAAAAAATATTTAAATCAAGGTATACTTCCAAAAATATCGCAATTTAAACTTTTGAATAGAAATGGTTTGGTTGAAACAATTTTAACCAGATTTTTGACATATTATAAAAATATCCCAACTAACCAATTTTTAACTTTTTATCTATTTTTTTTTACTAACAAACTACATTAAATATCGAAAATGATAATTTAAAAATGTCTGAAACAATATTATTCTTGAATGATTAATTTTAAAGCTCAAAAATATATATGAAAATAATTTTAAATCACAAAAAGTAAAACAAGTCAAGTTGTTACTTTCATAAATAAATAATTATTTTTTAAATAGTTTTAAGACCACTAAAATTCAACTGTTCATTTGAATCTTTTTTAATATTGAAAAGTTTTGAGAAACTTTCAATAGTTTCCCAATTATATCTGTAGTCAGCTTACAGTCTATGCATACGATAACATTTATATTGTATTGATACAAAAAACTGGTCAAGAGCATGTCGGACCATAAGGGTTCCGAAGCCATTATTACAAAGAAATGTACTACAGATGAACGTTATACTTTTTCCATTTTCCCGCACAGAATAGTTATAATTTATTTAGTCGCCTACAATTAGAAAAACAAGTAGGTATGTCGATTATTATTATTAAACTAGTATAAACTAAAGTGCATCAGCAAAAGAGCGTATTTTCATATCAGTTACGTCTTTTTGTTGAGAAACGGAATTTTTCGGCAATAACTCAAAAACCGTATATCCGTGTATAACAGTAGATCATATTCAAAATAATTTTCGTTAAAAGTATTAATTAAGCTTTACTTTCGTTATCTTTTATATTTTGGAGACATACGATTTAGAAAATAGAGAGGACATATACAGTTTCTGCTACTTTCGGAGTGATTATTTCCGAAATTATTCACGTAATTAGATGCTTTAAAAGAGTTTTTATATATATATATATATATATATATATATATGGTTGAACATTTTATATATTTTAATAAACTAAAGTGTTTTAAAAGAACTATTGAAATCTATGCTACACGTTGATGTTTTCTGAAAAAAAATTTTTCAGCTTCTGTTACATGTATGGAATGCCCCCCCAAAAATATTTATTTTTCCTATTTAACTAGCGAACTAAGTACCGGCTTATACAAGACATGTGTACTATAAATTTCATCAATATACCTCTTGTAGTTTTTAAATTAAATGCCTGTGAGGTACGGTCCTGACGAACGGACGGACGGACATGTCGAAACTATAAGGGTTCCATTTTTGTCATTTTTCCTGGGAGCCCTATTAAAAATGAGCAAGTAATACAATGACACAAATGAATGAAACAAAAACAAGGTCAATGTGTATAGAATAATAACGAAACATAAAATAAAAATTTATTGGATCATAAATTGTGACAAAAATACTAAAGAAAATTTTGAAAATCCAAAGGGTGTGCCCCATAGTCGTTGAATTTTTACAAATATATATATGTATATATATATATATATATATATTAGTACGAACGTTTTTCTCATTGTCTGTATTTATACAATTTATAAGTACATTATGAGTAACATGTGAAAAAATTTAAGTTCAAATAAAAGCTTGATTTTTATAAGGCGAGTAGAGACTACCCTCAGCTCCATGGCTGAGGGCGTGCAAAATAGAACTGAAAGAAATATCAGCCTCATCAGAAATAAATAATGAAATAAACAAAACAAAATAATGAAAGATAAGATTAAGACATTTTATTTACTTTTTATTTTTTTTTAAACTACAGACATTTAATTAAAATTCTTATTGAATAAAGAATCTTTCGCGTTATTTTTTTTAACTCAGTACAATACCACTCAAGCTTTGTGAACGGACCTAAATTTAATATACATATATAGAAATACTAATTACAATTAAATTATGTTGAATTAGACCGTGATCTTTGAAAGGACTTAGTTTCGGATAATACTAAAGCGTTTGGAAAAAAAATGAACTGGATCAGTTAAGTTTTTCGGGATCTGTCATGACCACGATAGTATGGATGCATACAGAAACACGGACGTCCACGGAATAATTTTATTAAGCATCTTTTTCATTAATTTAAAAGGCAAAATGTGTTACAAAAATGTCATAAGTGTTGAAACTAGTGTTTTTCCTTGATATTCTTGCGTAAATATTGTTATATAAGTGCGATAAAAAATAAATAGGGACACTTTTAGTTCAAAACATCACTTTATTTCTATTAGGCGAGAGTAGAGCACTACCTCAACGCTTGGCTTATGAGGCGTACAATACTTACTAAGCAATTATTTATCACTTCTCTATATGCTTGTGATAAAATTTACCATTTCTTTTATTACTAATCTTTATTATTGTATCATTCAAGAATTTTTTGATTATATTATTTTAATACTTATATTCAATTTTTTTTCATAACAATATAATAATGAATATAGAAAATCCCGCTTCAATTTTCAAAATTATTCTAAAACAGACATTTTTTAGTAAATTATGAATAATGATTATTTTTAAGCATTTATTCAATATAATTAATCAAACAAAATGAAATAAAAAATAGCTTTATTTCGTGGTTAATAGAAATTACACTTGAAATGCGTCATAAACGATTGTTTTCGATATTAACATTACCATCCATTCCAAATGCTGATTCTCCTTGAGAAGAATGAGCAACAAATTCAAGGTTTGCTCTTTTTTACTCATCGATACAAAATATTGAGCAATTAATAATTTAGCACAACACTGAGAAATAACATAAGCAACCTGATAGCCGAGCAGTTCAATCCTATGGGTTTTATTTCATTAAGATATTCAGACATGATATAATAGCCCTTCCCATATAACTTTTGTTTAACGAAGAGTTTAAATTCATAAAATGACAAGTTTTAAATTTCAGCTGGGATCTTTGTATCATACAAATGCGCACATTGCCCTTTCAATGATTTATTGATTTTGCTTCGATGGGTTTTATGAGCAGCAAGATCGTTCTGATGTCTAGTGTCAATGTTACGGATGTCGTAAATTTTTTGGTACTATAACTTTATGTACTGATACTATATGTCTCTTAACATATACCAGGTTTTCGTATATGTATTGTCATGTTAAGTTAAAATATTAATTCCTTTAAATTTTTCTCTGAGCGTTGTCATTGGTCTCAAATTATAAACAGCACGAATAACTCGCTTCTGCAGCACGAAAATTGTGTTAATATCGTCTGCGTGACCCCATAACAAAATTTCATAGGTCATGAGACTACAAAGAAAAAAACAAAATAAACTAGTCTCGCGGTGCCTTCATCTGTAAGTCGCAGATTTTTTTTTACTGCATATGCTGGAGAAATAAGCC